>JAVSBS010018882.1:43025-77354 GCA_033124195.1 Coracias cyanogaster | reverse complement strand
GTTTACTTTAATGAATCCAAACTTTATGAAGTCAAATATTTGATTAAAATGCAATCGAGCATTTCTGAAACTAAGTCGATTTTTAGAGGTTTGTAAGGACTTTTATAATTGCAGTAGCTTGCATAAATATGTTCACTATAGGAACAAAATTCCTATGCCATATTTTTTATTAATATTTTCTATGTATACCTCAACAAGTAAGTCCTGTTCTGCACACTACTTTTGTTCATAGCACTTACCCCTTGGGTAAAACCTAAGACTTGAGTAATCTTTCCCAGGAAAAAAAATGTCTTTAAGCATAGCTACAGCAGAATTGGACATTGTTGTGATGCATATAAGCAGCTTTTAATGTTTTTGAGTTTTATCACAAGCTTTGGCTGGATTCTTCAGAGTGTCAAGTTCTTTGGACTTCCATGGTTTGGGATCGGATACTCATCTGAAACTTGTGACTGACATCTATGTAATAGGACACATTCAGGGCCAAAATTTTTACAGGTCTGAAAGATGAACAGAAATAATTTACAGTTGTGCATGAAACAGGTTCAAATTCTATGTTGAAGAGAATGTTCCTTTTGCGTACACTTCACCACAGAGATCCACAACTTTGTTTTGACAAAAAAAATACTTCATTCTTTAGAGGCATCACTAGGAGCTGCTGTAGAAATATGTTCTTTTTCACAGGGCCTGTGCCCTCTGAATTTTCCATTACTGTACCTACAACTCATCCATAACTGTCTGTTCTGTCAGAATCTTAATCAATCAAATCAATCAGTGAATAAATCTTGTACCTTGCTTTGCATGAACACACTTAATCTTGTTTTGTGTAAGCATTACCAATGAGCCTCTGGCCCCTGGTGAGGCATATGAGCCATTACAATAAACCAAATTATGCCACTGCTTTATAAATTAATTGAATTTTTGATCAAATAATTATTAGAAGAATATGATTTTAGTTACCTTTGTTTATAGAAATTGATATATTTTAAATGTATGCATTTTGATATATTTAAAATGAATGTTTCAACATTATTCAGTTTTATAATACTTCACTCACAGGCCTCCTTGAGACCACTTTGGATAGTGAGGCCATGGACTGATTTCATATTGACAGCTTTGAATTTTCTTTGTATTGGAACATTCTTTGTATTCATTCATTTACATTATTTTATATTCATTGTTTTGCTAATTTGCATCTCAACCAGTTCTCACTGCTTCTCATATCAAAATTACTGATAACCAGCATAAGTCCTAGAAGAGCTCCACTCTGTTATTATTGATAGCAGGGTAGTTTAAATGCAGCATCATAAGCAGAGATTGTCAGAAATAAATTCAAACTACTTTGGAACACCATTCCATTTAAATGTAATTGGAATTATATGCTACTTTTGGAAATCCCTCCTTTCTCCTAAAATTAGTAAAATTCTGGATAACAGTATCCATTGCTGAGATTTCATCTCAGCTCAAAAATTGAGCTGCAGGCAGGTCAAAAACAGTTCCAAAAGAGCAAGTCTGAGGCCTTGCAAATTAAGTACTGGTACTAGCAAAGGCAACTTTGCAGGGCTACAACGTTACAGCATGAGAACAAGGCTAGGACTAAGACTTTTCCCAAAATCTTCAAAGTGTAACTGTGTAGACCTGGAATGTCTATTACCATTGCTAGTAACAGGTTGCAAGCTTTGTGCGGAGTTTGCCAGGACTGACGCTTGTCAGGCTTGCTCTCTCTGAACTTTTCTTGACCTTCCTCTAGCTTTGGGGGTTTTTTGGTTTAATTGTGATATCTATTTCTCTAATTGACCAGATGTTTTCCCTGTGTTTACCTTTGTGTGGTATGACCACAGTTTTACATGGCTAGTAGTAACAAGCATTTATTCTATGTAGAATGAGATCTTCACAAATCTAAAGAGCAGCCTGTTGAGGTTTACAAGCCTAATATGGCAACAGCAGCCTGGGGATAGGAACCACAGTATGTGGGGTAGAGCGAGGAAGATCAGGCATGCCAAGGTAAGATAAGGTGCACAGGGTTGATATTGGACATCCCATGGCAATAAATAATAAAGAATTGTTGCAGGACAAAGCTTGTTCTAGGGGTAATAAAGTTAACAAATAAATACTATATAAGATATTTTAAAAGCGTCATATGTAGTAAATTTGAATGTGACATGGAGCTTCACACCAAAGAAGAAAGAGCAAAGGTTTAAAGGAGTGTTAGCAAACATATAATAACTACCTGAAGTGCATCTCTGAAGGAGTAATTAAGAAACATTGACATTACCATCTTATTCTTTTGGTGAAGGACTCCAGGTGCTGACAACACACAATAACCCTCCTCCACCACTGCCTCCACCACGACCAGATTGAAACAATCAATTTCAGGATTCTAAAAGAAATCTATCTGGACCATGAGTGTGAAAAAAGACAGAGGCTGAAATGGTTAACTTTGTAACAAAGCAAGGGTTGCTTACATAAGTACCACAAGTAAAAATTTGGAAATGTAAAACTGAAAGCTTACTTTACAATAGTTTTCTAGAAACAATCTTCATTACATTTGAGGTGCAAAACTTAAAATCCTTCTGCCACGGTGATGGGAATAAAGATAAACTTGTCATAATCATTTAAATGGCTTCTTTTTGCCCTGGTAGATATACAGATGGTATGAGGGGTCTGTTTCTAAGATATCAAGTGTGCAGAAATTATTTAAAGTGATGAATAAAATCACAATTTTTAGCTTTATGCAATCACAAAAAAAAGTTAATAGAGGATATTTCTGCAGACACCAGATGTGGAGAATAAAGTAGCTGGTAAGATATAACTGAGGATCAGGTCCATTTTAGTTGTAATACTTAGCATTGACAACATAGAGGAAAATGCATAAAAATAGCTGATCCCTTTACATTACAGGCATTGGAAAAGAAAATTTTAAAAATTACATTCCTCAGTTTACACTAGAATCAGCATGCAACAGATTCAATCCTCATTGTTATAGCACCCAACTTAGTGGGGCTCCATTTCTTAACTAGAGCATTTTAATATCACTGTGGTGAGAATAATAATTCAGCAGAAGAGCAGTCCATGCACAAATAACTGGTGTATTTTGAAAACCACTATGTGGAGTTTCTCAATAAATTAGCACAGACAATTAAGCACAGGTGTTTTGAAAGGATCTTGTTAGTTGTCCAAGATACCAGAATTTATGAACAGAATGCTTTCCTCTCCCTAGGAGATTTTCCATTTAAAAAGTTCAAAATAGTTTCCAACTAATGATAAGTAACTGATATAACAAGAATTGACAGGTCACAACTTGCTCCTTTACCCTAATTCAAAGTCGTAGTTTTCATAAAGTTTTAAATGTGTTTAAATATGCAAAAACTCAACAGGAAACTCCTGGTTTAAAGCATCTGCCATCTTCACCTGAACATTCAAAATATGAAAGAAGTTAACTTTTAAAATGCATCTCTTGAACCATACTGATAACTGATATTCTGAAAAAGTCTAGCCAAAGCGTATTTTAAAAATGTAGTCATTTTATTTCTCAGATAAGATTGCATGGTACTTTATAATTCAAAAGCATTTTTATAAACATTGTAGGACATAAAAATGACCTTCTTAAAATGCATACTAACACTGTATTCACAAAAAAAAGAAAAAAAAACAAGATAAAATACACTTTTTTTAGTAAAGAAGATATGAAAGTGAAAAAATTCTCCAAAAGTACTCTAAAATTATTACTGCAAAACCCCATTATATTCTATGAACTGTTATTTAAGTATTTCATAACATCAGCTAGCAATGATTTAATACTTTTTATTTTCTCTAACAATTTTGACAGGTAAGATTACAGGAAAAAGTGATGGCTAAAATACCAATTTTTCAGGAATCCTGAAAAGCACCCCAAAAAAAGTTAATTTTATTCATACTTAAGTTTTAAGCTTTGATTCTCTCCCTCATATTTTTAATTATTTTCATTATACAACAGACCATTAAGGAAATAAAAGAAAGATATCAAAATAGGATTTCATATGAAGATTTGCAAACTCTATTTAGAAAACTAATTATATTCATATATATCCATTATAAGTGGTTTCATAAGAACCAGACACATAATGAAAATTTACTAAGACATGGCCAAAAAGGAATGAACATAAAATAATTTTGGAAGGCTCCAATTTTGAATTTCTTTAGAGGATATTGATCTTGATGTTTCATCTTGATAAGGTCAAAGTATCTCCTAACACATCCAAAATATTTCAGAAGAACTTTAAGAGATTGAATTTTTAGGGTTTTCATGCATGAGCCCTATCTTCTAGGATGCCTTCTTGAAGGATTAGCAGAAGCTGAAGAAACACTGGGGTCTGGAAGGAAATATAGACTTGGGTGACTGGGAGAGAGACTGCCTAGTGCTTCCAAATCTCTAACTCCTGAGTAGCTTGGTGTCAGTCTAGGGTCTTTCTCACTTCTGAACAGCCTTCAGAAAGGCTTTTGAGAAGTCCTATGGGTGCACAAGCTTCAAAAAGTTTCTAATGTTTGCCAGTCAAGGAGGCCTGTATCTGTTATCTGCATGGTTCTGATAATAATTTAAAATAGGATTTGATTCTAAATGATCTTAGTAAAAATTTAATGTTAATATTTCTCTGTCATTCTATACAAGCTAGGTGTCACAGTGTCACCAGTTGTTCTATTCTAGCTGCGTGAAAAGCATAGTAGGGTAAAAAAGGATGACTTCTGTACACACATTTTCTCCATACAAAAATATATTTTTGTTAATTTTACCATCATGCTTGAGCCTGTAACTTCCAGTTAGGATAATAAGTTTTTTTAAAAGTTCTCCCTCTTTCTTGAAAATTTATTTGGCAATAAAGTGCATTGGTAGGGTTCTTGGGTTTAAGCATAACATGCAATAAATAGAAGAACTAAATTCTGCTGGCTAACTAATATTCATTAAATAACATTTATACATATACTGTATGTTTCTACATATGTGTTTGTCTTTATGTATGTGTTTGAGCACATGTACAATTGTGTCTTTTCAAATTTGGACCATAAAGGAAAGCTAACAGAAGCTGTAGTGATCTATTACATTTTCCGATAGATAATTTGAGTTTAAATGAGAGTTTGGGATGGTTGCTAATATGGGATACTACTAAATATCAATCAAGAGTTTGTAATATTAAATATCATGCACTCAGCACTCGAATTAACAGTTAGCTGCTGTGAGTTTAGAATATCCTACAGAAAAGAATTGGGCTAGACTCTTCAGCTTTCTTAGTACTTTATTCCCTGGGCAGCCTGTTCCAATGGCTAACCACTCTGTCAGTAAAGACCTCCCCTGGTGCAACTTGAGGCTATTACCTCTTGTCCTGTGTTCTGGTTTGGCCAGGACAGGGTTAATCTGGTGCATCCGGGCTATTCCATACCATGCTGACATCATGCTCTGGGGCCAGTTCCGGTTCCGAGGTGTGACTTGAAAGCATGCAGCCGCTCCGCTCGGGTCCACTCGGCACCATCTGTTTGTCCGCACGTTAACACTTATTTTTTACATTGTTTTTCTCACTGTTGTCATTGTTGTTACTGTGATTGTTCCTTGTGTGTCATTGTATTAAATTCTCCTCATTTCAATCCCGGCTCAGTGTTTCCCCGTCCCCCTTCCCCGGACCGGCAGTGGGGGTCACCGGTAGTGGCCACGTGGCTCTACTCCCAACAGGGACTGAACCACTACATCCTGTAATTAGTTACTTGGGAGAAGAGACCAACACCAGCCTCACTACAGCCTCCTTTTAGGTAGTTGTAGAGAGCAATGAGGTCTCCTCTCAGCCTCCTCTTCTCCAGACTAAACCCAGTTCCCTCAGGCTCTCCTCATATGACATATTCTCCAGACCCCTCACCAGCTTCGTTGTCCTTCTCTGCACCCGCTCCAGCACCTCAATGTCCTTCTTATACAGTGTTATGTTCTCCATTGCATCTCACTATCCCAAAATTCACGCAGTGAAGTGAACTAAAAATACAGTTCTTCTTTCACATTGATATTTTCACAAGAAATACAAAGTCTAGGCCTTGATCAGAAGCTTTGTACAATCTTTCTGGCCAATTATTTATACAGATATATATCTGGATATTAAATTCTGTTTCATTTCCTTAGACAGTAAATGAATATTCTAATATACAGTCAAAGTCAGTTAAACATATGAATAGTTTAGGAATGCGTACAGTCTCTAAATATTTACATGCAGGTCTGCAACTATGTGATAGAATAATAAGTTATATTTTACGTACTAAGCAACTTTGAGTTTCAGTATCAAAATGATAGCAGGTCTTTGTGAATAACTGATGTTTCAGCACAGTGAAGCCTAAAACTGCAGAAAAATCCTTTCAAACCTCTCTGAAATAGACATATCTTATTTCTTCTTACTAATTAAAATCAGAGAAAAAAAAAAAAAGCAGCCTACATAGAACATGTTTTTCCCCACACTTAAAATTTAAAAAAAAAACATGGGGAAAAAGAATATTATTCCTGCCTTTTTCTGATGTTTTTCATAGGTACTCCAAAAGCAATGTTGCTGCCTTTTGGTTAGATACCTCAGTGCTTACAACACTTGCATAGCTAAGGTCTGGTTTGGGTTCACTTCTACAACTCCTGTTTCACAGAAAAGTAAACAGTCTCAAACGGTTGAAATAGTGGATAGTAGAAAAACTAAAGTACCTCTTTCTAGCTGAAAGTATTTAGTCAACCTGGAATGACAGGTCTTGTGCTTGTCAATGAACTTACTTCCTTCAAATTAAATGCATGTTCACCTCTGGACTTTAGAGGGAATTATTTCAACTTCATTCTTGGAGAGTTTAGGTAAGAGTGTAGGTAAAATTTTAATAGTTTTTAATGAGGAAATGTCTTTCTAAATGTATGTTTGTTTTCCTTTTGTCATGTTTTCTTGTAGAAAATTTGTCTTCCTTTTTTTTTGCCCCACTTGGAATTTATTTTTGTCTCATTTATTTTGCTGATATAAAATTTACCTAAAGGTGACTTTCTTATTAAGGCACATGCTCCTTCAATGTTTTTTGTTGTTTAAATTCTCTTGTAATGTTAGAAGAGTATCTCTAAAGGTGATTTACAGAGGCTTTCATTTTTTATTTTGGAAGCTGTTTTTAATGCTTCCTTTAAAAGGATCAGTCAGTGCAATACAAAAGATAAAATGGTTTAATAAAGTTTTTATTTTACACTCTTTAGTGCTACATTTAAGCTGAATGTCCATTCATTACAAAGAACCAGACAATATTTCTCAATTAAAAATGCAAGTGATATAAAAATTCCAGTGTGGCTTGCTACAGACAGTTCTTTATGGATCAGTAATTTCTTCACAACCATGCTTCTAATGGGTCCTCACAGAGGAATCTGTTTAGCTGTATTAAAGTCTAATCAGAGGTGGCATCTGTCAAACGTGCCTGATTTAGCTCTACATATCAGGATACAGGTTGACCAGTTAACAATGAAATAAAGTCCAAATAGCAATGTATACTGGCAATAGACACAAAGACATGGTGACAGTTGCAATGTCTGACATCAGAGTTATTTATAAAAGTACAAGTTTATGCTGATACTATCAATCTACTGTCTGAAGTGAAGTATGTTTCCTCTTTCATGACTTGCTGAAATCATACAAACAAGACATGGGGAAAGAGAAGTGGGAAGCTAAACTTGCGTGACTGTTCTGTAAGAATCAAAGTAGCAGAATCAGCCCAAAAGAATAAGCTGTTTGGAATGTCTTTTTATTTTCTATTTTTGACAAAAAAAAAAAAAAGAGGAATTGTATGTAGGAAAGCCTATTTAAAAGATAGGTACAGAGACAGATTAATTTTACAGAAAAATTACTGGTGAGATTTACTTTTTTCAATACTGTTCTGAGAGTCTCCCAATGTCTCTGTGTTTGTTAGACCAGGAGTCATTCTGTATATGTGAATCTTTCTGCACCTACTGATAAGAACCTAAGGAAATAAATAGACAGATGAGAATGTATCTGGAAAGGTAATGTTGAAAATTTCAATTTTCTGTATAAGTGAGGTGTAATTATAACATGTCTTTAGAATAAACAGCTCTCTGACCATCAGATTCTGCCAATAGATCTTAACCCTGGCTGGGACTGACCATCTCCAGAGGAAAGATGTTTTTTAAATCTTGAAGAACATTTAGGCATTGGCTTCTCTGCTTGTATTACCACATAAGGATGCCAATTAACGTCATTTGCAATGTGGGTTCTTGTCCGTTAGACACAGGCCATTGAATAGCTGTCAGGGGGTAACAATTTCTGTCACTACTGGTACATCTGGTACAGATGTGAAGAAGTAACCTAGAGATGTAATGTTTTATCTTATTACTAGCTATATGGGCCATCCATCCTATTTAGTTTCAATTATTTACTTTTGAGTTACACTTGTTTCTCTTTGTTCAGGAAGATATGCTCTCAGTCTTCAGCAATGCTCAAAAACAATTGAGCTATTTTATTTTGAAATGTAATATTAGGTCTGTATGTTAGGGGAGAGAAAGCTAAGTTAATCATTCTTCTTTCACATATTAATATAAGGTACCAATTTTCTCTTTTATTCTGTGTTTCATTCTGTTACCTTTTCTTTTTTCCCATTCTCAAGATAGAATAAATCTTTCCAAGTGTCAGGCCAAAAACCTTACAACATTTAAGAGCACAAGACCCATTGACTGGGGGCATTGTAGCTCAGGATTCTGACTTTATCTGAAGGCAAACTTTGACATCTTGATCTTCTGGTGTAATATGCTAGGAAAACAAGAACAAAATGCGAGTAGTATATGTGAAAATCTGTGGGATAAGATGGCTAATTCTAGTCACAGTGTTTTCAAATCATGAGCTCATTCCTCTCCTATTAGCACTGCAGCAAGTCATCTCATTACATTTCAGCACTTCAGCATCTCAGGACACATCCTACCCATTTTAAGAATCTGCAAAACTCATTTTAGTAGCTAAAATTCTACTGAGTATTGATTAAAACTCTAAAAGACAGAGAGACAGAGGTGGAGTAGAGAGAGAAGGGTAGGGGCAGGGAAGAGAGAACTTGTAAGAACCAAATTTGACATAAAACCAGGGAAATGTGTTAGGTTTTGAATTGCATAACACTGATATATTTTTAATTGACTACATTAGAATTGGAGCGGGTTAATCTTTACAGGAATGTTAACCTGAAGGTTGATTTCCCAGAGGTCAGCTCATCAAAGACTGTTTTATATATAGATTTTAGATAGGGTAAAGGAGTTCATCTAGGATTACTCTCCCAGTCACACATGCCTAACTTCTGCCTGCATGTACCTTTAGAGTAACTGAGAGACTCATCTTTCATCCTTCTTATGGTCTTCACGGTATTTCCCAGAAGCCCTAGGGACATACATATGCAGTATAGTTCCAAGTCTTGTATTACAAATGGGAAGGAATCGTGGATCATAGTAATTTGCATTGACTACAGGACTTGGAGGAAAACATGCATCCAGAAAGTCTTTTCATTTCTCCAAACCAAGAATTATGCATTTATCCAGGACCTAAGGAGTCAGGAACAGAATTTAGGTCTGCCAGCAGAATATTGTAAGTTTTTAATGTTAAACACAAACATTAAGTGTTTAGGACCATTTTATAATTTCTTGTAAAATACTTTTGATATCAGTAAGGAATAAATAGTAATATTAATCAGTTATCAAAGTAAATAATCCTTCTGTCATGTGTTTCAGTCTTTCTTTGTGGTCTGTTTCTGTTAAATGGTTCCTATTTTTGCAAAGTGATGCAAGCATGACTAGGTTGTACTTATGAAATCCTAGTTGTGTCACCCTAACCACGAAGCCACATGTTGAACATCTTTGAAGAAAAACAAGGGACTACAGGAAAAGTACAAGCAGATCCTTTGAAAGAAAAGCACGGGATTATTTCAGAAATCACAGAGATATAAACATAAATCGCAAAAGAGTGATTACTGAGAAATGCAACTTTGAGAGCTGGGTAGGGTCCATTTTAGGGCACAATTTAAACATGTATAGAGTTGTGGCACAGCCTATTGCAGATACTGGTATGTGACTGATAGCAATAGGTGGAATAATCTTTAGATTGCTTACAAGACAACAAAAACCCAAACTAACTGTGGATATGCCTCTTTTCTTCAGAACTGTGTATGCAAAACTGATCTGTCTGATATTCTGTACTGAAACTAAGCTGTCACTTTGTTATAAGGAAAGGAAAATGTACCTCTGTTTCTTGTACTGGTATTTGTACCTCACCTCTAAGACTCAATTGTAATTAGCGTATGATTCAGTCTATGTCATGCCATTATGGTAGGAATATCTTCCTCAGCCTTTTAGGCAGAGTTCATTGTCTTTGAGAATAGAGCAACACAAACCAGATAAATAGAGCCAGGTCAAATTTTTACTCTGTTTAAATTTTATTTTCCATATCTAAGAAGTATATAATTATCTATCTACATTGCTATGAATATATTTGGTTAATATATACAAAAATATCTTGCATTTGTAACAGAAATATAGAACAGAAAAAAATAATCCATTATATTACTGTGGCTTAACAAGTTATTCAATAATAAGTCATCTGTTATGTGTGCATTTTTCAGCCTATAGCAATAGCAAAATAATGTGACTTTGCTTACCAGTAAGCATTTTGCTTTTTGATATTTAGCAGTGTTTCTTAATTTACATATACAGCACACCAACAAAGTATACACAGGTGTTACAACTGATAAATGATGACCTGTTAAGCAATAATAATTTTACACGTATCTGAGTCCTATCTCTTATTTAGATAGTATAATTAAGATCTACCATCTCAGAAAGAAATGGGGTTATAAGCACAAGTATAGTGAAATTTTATTTGTGCTCTCTTTCAAGACAGTTTAGACAGAAACATAGAGAATGTAAACACACCTATTTTGATTTTGCATGAGATAAAACTGTCAGGACTTTCAGTTGTTTAAGATTCCTTCTGAATTTTATGAGACCTTTGAATATCAAAGTATTTCTATGAATTAAAAATAATCCTCTTTTGACAAGTCCTCCGAATTTGGCTTTCCTACAATTTGACCATCTGTTTGTGCTGGACTTGGATTCCTGTGATACTGGCAATGGCCGGTATTGTCTCAGGTGGTGAATGGAAGAGAAGAAATGGTGACATATGGTAGTAGGATGCTTAATCCAGCCGAGCAAAAACAAATTGTACTACATAAAAGCAATTACAGTTTATCTTTTCTGCACTGAACATACAGAATGGCATTTTAAAGAATTTAGTGACTTAGATTTTTTAAGGACTTAGTAAAAATCAGTTAAATATCTAAACAGAGGAAAATAATTTTGCAACCTGCATTCTGAGTTACAGGAGAGAGAAAAGTATTTATACTATCACTTTAGGTTATGAATTTAGGTCTAATAAATAGCTCAAGACTTTTCCTTCATAGTCAACTGAGGTACCTCAAAAAGGACATTTAGAACACCTAAGTTAATTTACAGGTGCCTTCCTTATGTGCTTTGAAATATACTTCATATTCTCTAAAGTAAATAATTGGAAAATTAATGTTAAATACTCTTGCCTTCTCACATGAAGATTGAGTTGTTTTTTAATCTGCGCTTTTTGGCTATCCACACTTTTTGGGAATGGGATATGTTAACAGGCTTTTCAAACAGCTAAAATAGACAGCTAGTGTAGTAAAATTACAGAGAAAGAATTTTACCTCCCATGTCCTGTAAAGCTGACAAGCTCTGCATACCAATGTAAATCAAGAACATCTCTTTGTGGTGGAGTACAATGCTTTGTTCTACTCAAGATAAACTTTCTTTCTGTAAAGTCTTCACTCTGATAATCCATGAGTCAAAACAAACCTTATCCAGAGGCTGATGCAGACATTTGTTTTTGTAAATTCTACATCTAATGTGCAGAGAAGTCACACACTTTGTCAGGCAGGAAAAAAAAAAAAGAAAAGAAAAAAAGACAAAAAAGACAAAAAAGGTAAAAAGAACTAATGCACAAAGAAAAACAAAAGCAAAACACTCCCTCTTCCCCCCCCGTGAAACCCTTACATTAATGGGAAAAGATCTGTCAAAGAAGCAATCTCTTTTCCACAGACAACCTCTAAAAAAGGTTAATCTGTTTAATGCATGTGCTCTAACTAACACATAATTACAGTTTCCACTTAATATATTTTATATAGTGTTCCACATTTAGGTTTTCTGAAGAAATGGCGCTATGGATACAACAGATTCTGATACCTACAACATTTTAAGGGTTGGGTTTAGGGCTCAGCACAATGAAGTAGAATGACATTTAATTACTGATGTGCAGCCATTCAGTTCAGCTAATTATGATCCCTGGAGTTTAGTCATCATATGTAATTAACTTTTACTTTCATAAAAGCTTAATGTGCTGCAAAAGCAGCAATGGCTGTGAATGTTACACTTCAGGATTACTGACAGAATTCAAAATGAATTCTAAAAGACAATTTTTCTTGCTAAGTGTTAATATAGCCATCTGCTCTTAAATAATGTAAATTTGTTTTAATAGGAGGACAGATATCATTATCTATGATTTTTTTTTTTTTTTTAATTCCATGGTCACAGTAACCACAGTATAAGCAAGTGGGAGAACAATTCAGCCCCGGACCAGCAATCATTATCTATTCAAATAAAGCTACCAAAAAGGCTGATGTCCAGCTGGGTTTTCTTTTGTTTTGTGTTGTGTTTTGTTTTTTTTTTAATAACATCTTTCAAATAGTTGCAAGTACCAAAACTTAATTTTATTTGTATTTCTAGAGTGCCTTAGTAGTAGCTATTAAATATAAAGGTACATATACAGTTATTTACCAAAAATAATGGCTTTGTAGAAAGCAGGTTCATTACCTCACTGACTACTTAGCTTTTATTGATCTTTGTTACAGAAAAGGTAAAACAGATCAAAGCTCTTAAGTAAAACCAGAGAAGAATTGTATCCAGTTACACCAAAATTTTGAGTTATGCTTAGCAAGATAATTACAGTATCTCTGTATGGTACAATACAGTCAAGTGCAGGGATATATCAATTAGCTCTGAGTGAATGGGTGGGGATACTGAAGCACTGTCACAGTTTGGTGAAACTTTCTAATTAGACTAAAATAATCAATTTCTTGATAGAATTATGTCACCTATTAACAGCATGCTATCACATATTCACCAAACAGGTGTATTCCATATAACCCTGGAGAATCCAAAACACATATTCTTTATTTACGATATTTGTGAGGGTTACTGCTGAAAAAGAAAATTATTTCAGGAACATGGCATAGGCAGACATCAAGCTCAGGCAGGGGAGACAACAGGCACTTGGCCACAAGACAGGTGCTGAAACCAGCTCAGTCCAGCTCCAGCCAAGGTGACCACTGGCCAACTCTGAGACCTGTGCTCTCAGGTCAGAAGTACAGATCACTATACAAAAAATGGCAAAATAATTTTTACTGGGCTACAATGTAGTTGCTGCTTTGCCTTATTGTGTGAGGAACTGTGGAGTGACAGAAGACACTAGTCCTAACTAAAGAATAAAACATATAAAGAAGACAGTAATAAAAATAATATACTTTTGTGAACCTTTAACGAGCCATAGAACACCTTGTATAAGTGCAAGAGAATATAAATTAGGCCAAAGACCAGGAGGAGTTGCCAATGGCAACAATATGATGGAAATGATAAAAGTTGAAAAGTTTCTGAAACACCCTGACATTCTTTAAGTAGTCTAGCCACAGCAGAAGAAAATCAGGACAATTCAAGAAATCACAGCATAACAAGGTTAGACTAAATTTAGGTCTCCTATACCTGAAAAAAAAGTTCCTTATGTATTTGTACTGTTGCAGATTTGTGTTAGAGAGTAACTAAAATTCTATTGAGAATAAACTAAAATTCTGCCTTGAGATGTTGTCTCTTTTGTAGCAGAATCTCATTAATGTTGAAATTCCTATTTGTAGATGCAATGGAGAAATTTAACTGAAAATTGGGCAAGGGTTCCCACTATCCTGACTGCCTTATAGAAGTAATTATAAGAATAAGAACTTACACATTTTCCACAGTAAAATTCCGTTATCTTTTAATATTATTCTGCATGCACATGCAATCATTTAAAACTTTACTGCACTATTTTGAATTTATTTTTATAGTCTTTGTAGAAGTATTTCAATAGAATTAAAACTCACTTCTGCAAGTTCTGTGTCATCACAGCAAGTCTTTGAACTACTTTCTAGATTGCAGAACATGTCTGTCAGTCAGTTGGTTTGAATCTTACACCGCAAATCTTCAAATTCAAATTCAAAATCAGGGACACCACCTTAATATGAACATGATTAAATACTGGAACAATCATTCAGTATCCTCCATGTCTGTAAAGTGATTTTCTACGTATGGATTACTATAGAGAAGTACAGTGGTCTTTTATAATATGATCACCTTCAGTCAAATTGCATTCTTTTGTAAATATTAAACTCTAAGATAACAGGTTCAGTACAGCTATAAACTAAGAAGAGATGGCCTTAGGCAAGTAAGAAGTCAGTCAAATCATTCTCATTTCCCTCTAGTCATAAAGGCAATGAATCTGTGCAACTGTGATTTGGCCCTTGAAAAGACTCAGTAAATATTTTGTTTTCCTCATGTGTCCTGTTACAAGAACTCACTAGAATTAAGTAGACAGCAGCAATCATACAGTTTTACTGCTGCCAACCTTAAGTACAGACAAGTTCAGTTGTGGATTTTAGTGGCTAGAATGCTCTAATTTCAGACACAGGCAGATTTAACCAATACAAATTTCAATTAATATTTTCTTTGCATTGACTAGGGGACTTTTGCTTCATTGATCACTGACTACCAATTGCTGAACTCCAAATACAGACAGGATGTAGAATAAAGCTGGTATATCTCATATAAAATCAATTGTAACATTTCAAATAGCATATGTGCTGATACTTGGTGCAGCTCTTTGAAAATTCATTTTCTTCTTTACTTATCTAATTCCAATAATGAGCTTCTTAAATGGAGTAAAGTAGTTCAAGGATAGATATATCTGATCCTCAGAGAAATGGACTGTTAGTCTTCACCCTATGTTATATAGAGATCAATGTATCCCTGCCCTTTTATGTTTCCCTATTATTTCACAAGTATTGTGTTCAAATTCACTATTGTATTGAAATAATTCTCAGCATTGTATTTTTCAAGATTTACACCCTTCCACCAAGTATATGTGTTGCAGGTAAACTTATTCCAAGTGTATTGATCTTCATTTTCCAAGGGGAATATCATAATCTTCATTTAAAAAAAACAAATCACAACAATTTAAATCATTCTTTGCTTATACTGCATGAGTATGTGTAACTCCTTCCTATCTTGAATTCTATATTAAGTTACTCATTACTTTAAGATTGTGAAATATTAGCAATATTAGTTTACTTGTTACATTAGTTTGAGATAGTGGCTGTGGCTACAAAGAGGAACCTCTGTTTCTCATCTTGTTGCAGAGCTGAGGTAACACTGAGGCACACATCCATATTAAATATTCTGAAGCAGTTCTGAGTCTCATGGTTTTGTGGTAGGCTTAATGCGCTAAGTTTTACGCTTAAAAGTGTAATTCCATTTTGCAACTGTTGAATCTTAACATCTATCAATTCCACTCTAAACTGCTATTCTATCTATTTCAATTGGTTGTATGACATCATCAGCTGTGATGTTGACCACATCCTGATAAGGCTTAGCCTTGTCAGCTTGGTGTGGTTTAGTGGACTTTAGAATTAAACCTGACAAAACTCTCTAAACATGCTAAAATACTGTATTCATATACCAACTGTAAAACACAGAAGGTATTCCCTTCTACTCCAGTCACTGCCATTTGATATCATGTTATTCTTAAATAGGACAGAGTAGCAACTAGGGCAACACTTGGTACTGCTTTCTCATCACGTTCTCCAAATAAAATATATTGGCTTGTTTAGTGTCTGCTTTATTAAATGAATTGTTATCTAATAGGCTTAATTGCTCTTTTACAGGAGCATTGGAAATTGAAATAATATTGAGTAATAATGGTACTTTAATGTTGCTCTCTGTTATATCAGTCACTGTAGTAATAAAACAAATCCTGAACTGTATTTATTTTCTCTGTTTTTCAATATCTATCTGGTAAAGCAGTTCTCATATGATATTTACTATCCTTAATGGCTTAGACCTTTCACCAATAATATACATCCTCAGGCTCTTTCTAACTTTTCTATGAGTGCTATTGATTTCTATAGCCTTCTTTATGATTGAAGAACACTGTTTTCTTTATTTTTTCTAATATTTACCAAATGCCACATTTTTTAAAATTCAGGATTGAATCTCAGGTACTTAACAAGACTATGCTTTGAAAAGAGGAAAAATATAAGGCAAAGTTTATTTTGGGGTGATTTTCTTAACTTGTACCATTTTAAATGTAAATTGTAAATATCTTATCTACCTCTTACCTGGGCCAGAATTGATCATATTTCAGGCCATCAGATATGTTTACTATCTTTCTGCTCCACATGGCTACTGCTATGCATTGTGTGTATGTGTGCAGTCTTGTTTACAGGCTTGTCTTCTGTGTCTTCAGCGGTATCTGAAGTCTTAAATGACAAAATTTGAAGTCATACTTTATTGAACAAATCTCCATTAATTACCTGCAGTAGACCACTTGTATCAGCAGCCGCCAACAACCTAATGAGATAAGTTGTATTGAAAGGTCCCATGCAAATGCAAAAGAGAAAAGTTGGGGCTAATTTGTTATCTCCACTAATTAAAAGTGATTGTTTGTCTTTAGTCTCAAATTAAACCAATATCTTAATACAAAGATATTCTACTTTAACTAAGCTCTGAGATTAGCAAGCATAGTCTCCATCGGTTTCCACAATAGTATTTTAAATTTAACTTGATGAAAGAACTGTACAGAACTCTTTTATCTAACCAAACCTGCTAGGCAGGGAATTAGATTGTGTAAATGAATACAAACACTAGTACAGAAATGACAGGATTTTAAAAGTGACAATATTATACAAATTATATTTTAAAAGCCAATATCTGTATTTGGTGAGTACCATGTTCAAATGAAGACAGTCCTAGACGTTTGTATTGGATTTGGATGGGACGGAGTTAACTTTTGCCATATCAGCCCTAATAGTGTTGTGCTTTGTCTTCGCAGATAAAACATTTACTAATACCTTGGTGTTTTGGATACTGCTGAGGATTGTTCACACAGCATCAAGGCTGTCTTTCCAACCTCCCTTCTCCCTCAAAGGCCAGTAGGCTGGGTGTGGGCAAGAGGTCAGGATGGGATAACGAGGACAGCTGACCCAAATTAACCAAAGGGATATTCTATATCATATGACATAATGCTCAGCAATGAAAGGTGAGAGAAAAGGAGGGGGAGAACATTCATTATTAAGATGTTTGCCTTTCACTTCCAGGAGGTGGGTGGGCTTCCCCTGCTTATGGAAAGCAGAGAATAAATTTTTATGGTTTTCTCTGCTTCCACACGTGGTCTTTGCTTTTCTTTATTAGGCCACATTTATGTCAATCCATAGGTTTTACATTTTGTTTTCTCCCATATCCCTCTGAGAAGGGGGAGTGAGCAGCTTGGTGGGCACCTGGCAGCCTACCATAGTAAACCCGCCACAGCATTTCATAAGCACAGCCCTCCCTGTTGACCAGATATTAAACTGATTAGATGGATATTGCTGTATTGGTGATACCATCTGTCCAGTAAGGTGTAAAACCAAATACATGAGCAAAAGTGATCTTTAGAGATCCAAAGGACATTTCAGTGAGAGCAAAATTATTCATTCTGGCAAAACTCCATCGCAAGTAATTATGTATGAACTGCTTCAATTTCCCCTATAATTTTAACTGCATATAAAATTCTACTTTAGTTCCCATCTGCATCATTACCATGTATGAAGGGGCAAACACTTTATTTTACCCAGTAGCAACTGGAACAATAAAGGAACCTACCATATAATAATGCTATATCTTATTTAATGAATATTAAAATCTTAAATAATTTCAAATAAGTAGACTGCTTAGAAGCACAAAATGGCCCCGAAGAATATTCACTAAAATCTGGTTTTATGTGGATAACACTTAATTATTTTCAATCTTTCAATCTCTATTATGCAAAGATGTTGTTCAGGAGCCAGTTAGTATAGTCATATGCTCCTGACACTAGCTTACCCCTGCAGGAACAGCCCTCAGGGTCAGACTGGCCCCTGCCCTGCACAGAAAATTTATGAGTGTACCTTCATAAGCTGGAGATCCATAGCTCACAGCATCCCCTAGGCTTGAGGACCCAGTCCATGTTAGCACATGTATAAGCAAACTCAAAGGCACCTGTGTTCAGAGGAGGTAGGTGGAACAAACAGTAAACTATGTCTGGGTGCCTCAGAGCAGCATAGATGTTAGATAATATTTCATATCCATTGCAGTGAGATTTATACAGCCTTTACTTGCAAGCACAGATAAGTGGAAACTTCTTAGTCCTACACTTGGCTATACTCTAACTTTGGCCATGGGAAAATAGATACTGCCTGATTTACTAGCAAAGGGAAGAGCATGCCATTGATATGTCTTCCCTGAGAGGTTTCATTGCAAAAGTTAGGTGGGTATCTACTTTTCAAAGTAATCCTTATTCACTCCTCAAGGTATTTCCAAAAAAGAAAAAAGTCCATGATACTTTGAATTATTGACTGCTACTGGAGTAACAGATACACCTTATTTCTTAATCCAAATTTAAATATATAATGAAAATATATCCCCCATATCCAGGATTGAAGTTTTTGCTGACAGTTTTTCTCTTATCACCAACAATTTGAAACTCAACTACTTCATAGTCACCAATCACCACTTCTCCCATGAGACCCTCTCTGCTTACAAATAAAAAATCTAGGAGGGCACTCTTCCTAGTTGGCTCCTTTAGTACCTGCACCAAGAAGTTACCTTCAACATGCTTCATAAATTTCCTGAACCTGTTTGTGTCTGCTGTATGATATTCCCAGCTGACATCTGGGAAGTTAAAATCACCTATAGGACAAGGGCAGCTCATCGAGAGGTATCCCTTAATTCCTTGTAGAATAGTTCACCTGTGTCATTGTCTTGGCTGGGAGGAAGTTGGTTGTAGAATCCCACAACAACATGCACTTTATTTGCTTTCCTTTTCATCCTTACCCAGAAACTCTCAACTGTGTTGTTGCCAGCTGTAAACACCATACAATCAAACCCTTCACTGCATCATGCCTTGCCTGCCCTCCCTTTCCCTCCTGAAAAGCCAGTCATAGTACTCATCCCATCAGGTTTTACTTATGTCAATGCTATTGTAGCTCTGGGACTGGGCCAAAGCTACTAGCTCCTTTTGTTTACTCCTCATGCTGCACAAATTAGTATAAAGACATTTCAGATGTGCTCCAGTGTACTCAGCACATGGTGGTGCAGACTGAAGGACTTCTCTAGCACACCATCCCTCCAACATTTGGGGTCTGTCTGGGCAGCTCCATCAGTTGTGGTGGGTACAGAGATTAGAGAGATCATGGCATTCTGCCAGGTAGATACCATTGCTCCCTGGTTGAGCTGGCAGAGCTACAGCAACCTTCTTGCATGCCCTTCCGAGCAAACTGCCACTCACTGCCCTAGCTGGCATGCCACACTCTGTTTGCCCACCCTGTTTATGGCAGTCCTAGTTGCTCACACTCCTTAGAGGGAGTGTTCTTTTATACGTATTGGGGCTTGACCGCCATTGCTCCTGGCCCTGCCCATGTCCTATCAGACACTGTCTTATGAGCTAGGGGCCCCATGGCAGTTATCTCTGCTCCCCCAAGGTTTTCCCAGTTCAGGAAACCCCCCTTTACATGCACTGGGGGTCATGCTGGCACCAGAGTTGCTCATCTCAGCAACAGAGCACTGTTTTTAATCGCAAGCTAAAAAGAGCCGCGGACTCCCTTGAGGGTAGAAAGGCCTTACAGAGAGATCTGGATAGACTAGAGAGCTTGGAAATCACCAACCATGTAAAGTTTAACAAGAGGAAGTGCAGGATTCTCCAACTGAGATGGGGTAATCCTTGTTATATGTACAAATTGGGGAACAAGAGGCTGGAGAGCAGCCTCGTGGAAAGAGATCTAGGGCTTTTGGTTGCTGGCAAGCTGAATGAGTAAACAGTGTGCCCTGGCAGCCACAAGGGCCAACAGTGTCCTGGGGCACATCAAGCACAGCATAGCTAGCCGGTTGAGGGAGGTGACTGTCCCAATCTACACTGCACTGGTGTGGCCCTACCTTGAATACTGTGCACAATTTGGGGTATATTGATATAAAAAGGACAACAGACTGTAAGAGTGTGTCCAGAGGAGGACAGCCAAGATGGTGGAAGGTCTTGAGGGCAAGACTAATCGGAGAAGTTGAGGTCGCAGGGTTTGTTGAGCTTGGAGAAGACTCATCAGTCTACAGCTTCCTCAAGGAGGTCAGCGGAGGGGGAGGTGTTGATGTCTTCTCTGGTGACCAGCTATAGGACACAAGGAAATGGAATGAAGCTCTGTCAGGGGAAGTTCAGATTGGACATTAAGAAAAGGTTATTCACTGGTAGTCAGTCACTCGAACAGACTCCCCAGGCAAGTGGTCATGGCACCAAGCCTGTCAGAGTTTAAGAAGCATCTGAACAACACTCCTGGGATATGATTTACTTTTAGGTAGTCCTGCAAGGAGCAGTGAGTTGGACTCGATGCTTTAAAAGTCCCTTCCAACTGAAACCATTCTGTGATTCTTTGATTCTGTGATTCTAAGAGGAGGAAAGACAAAACCAGCTTGTAGTTCTGATCTGAAGACAGGTCATGATACATAAAAATGCAAATATGACAATGAGGTATATAAATAGGACTAGTCTAGTACGAGTGGCAGCATTAAGTCCACAGCAGTAATACTTAACCAATTTATGGGTACTACACATCCTTAGCTGAGGAAAGTCCATGATAATTACATGTAGCTAGGCTGTTTAAGTATTTATTGAGTTTGACTTAAGAGATAAGTTTGAACACAGAAAACTAAGAAATAATAAGAATTTTTACACTGTTCAAGGTTTCTTCAAAATGAATGGTAATTGTTCCTCATATCCACTGGAAAGAGAAAGTAAAGAGCTGCTTCATCAGGAAAGACTAGTTTAAAAAATTCCAATAGAGAACAAATAGAATGTGGTGGGATACTTCTCATCAGAGGGGTTTGACAACAAGCATACAAGGAATAGACACACTGTTTCTGCTTTGAAGGAAGGGTGGACTTGAAGACCTGCCAAACTTATTTTTTTCTGTGGTTCAGTGATTATTTTCAATGCTTGAGTCACTCTACTTCTGTATAGTACCATTTGGTTGGTAGAAATATACATTCAAGTTGTACAAACTCAACCTAAGTTCAAGGCTTTCTATAGTCAAAAATTTCATCCTAAATCCTTCCATAAGACAAGCTGTACATAGGATTCCTCAAGGCTGTGCACTTTTATTGGCAGATTTAGTTCTAATTGGTTTGCAGCCTTTTTCATTAGAAGAAAATTAAGAAAGACTGCAAAAGACTGTTAAAAAAAAATCCTAATTTTTACAGGAACGAAAAAATAAATAATCAATAAGCCTAAAGGAAAGTTCCCCAAATCTACAAAGCATTTCCCAAGGCTATCATGATTCAAATATATTTTTTTTCTGTTTAAAAATCTCTTTTATCCCAGGACATACATACTTGGTAGAATTCCATAGCCAACATCATATTGAACTGCAGGTTTGGATGTTGACTCAGAAAGTTTGAACCTTCTTCGCTGTACAGGCCTTTTACATAGTTTTATGGGGTTGCTCTGTCAAGAATCTCAATAAATCATAATTAGCTGTTAAAACATTATCAAGACTCTTGACAGATAATCCCTATGGACTTCCCAGGAGCCTACTACAGTCTGATAGATTGTCAGCTAGTCTGCTGGAACGGAAACAGACTAATATAGGCAGTTGGCACTAGGAGGTATTACTCATGACATCACTATAAGACAGGCAAATAAAGGGAGAGGGCAGATGACATTCATTCTGGTCTTGCAAACCTTTAAAGACACCTACAATGTCAAAATGAAGGTACTTCTTTGAAGGTAAGACTCAGCCGTGTAAACTCGCATGATAGAGACAATGACTGGCAGAGAAATGTTTTAATCAAATCATGAGACCATATCTGGAAGTTCTGAATATTTTAACATTGTTCAGATACAATCAGATTTCTAAAATTTTCCTATTGTTGATTATCCATTAACTTATGGAGACCAGAGGATAGCAATCATATCAAGGTGGCTTGCTAACATGCCAATTAGCTTGGTTTTATGAAATGCAAACAAACTCTGTTTTTCAGTTTCTCATTTATAAATGAAGTAATAGGGTATTTACAACATTGCATAAAATATAAAATAAAATTGAAGAATTAAAGCTGCAGTGTGGCCAGTCATCAGTCAATACTAGAAAAGATAAGTACAGGAAAAACATGTTTCAAGTAGAGCAAATGTTATAGGCCTAGTTCTGCATACTCACAGTTGCTGGGGATTTTGCAGTTCCTTTAGGGAAGATCTCTATTTTTCTACATACTAAGCTTCAGACAGAGTCTGTTACCGAGTGTTACTACTGTATATGTCAATATTGGTATCAAATTAGAATCTTCAGTTTCTCAAAGTCTGCTTGATGGGAGTACTTTTTCTGATTAATTGTTAAGATTAGTGTTCCCTGTGTGGAGCTCACCTCACTTACCGTAAGTTAGTAACATAAAAGTTAGATATTTAGTGTCAGCTAGTTATTTAGGCTCTGTCTCTATCATGTCAATGAAAAAAACACCCTCAAAAGACCATTACGCTCAACTTTGAAAAGTTTTTAAAGAGAAAGTGGCTTGTCTTTTCAAAACAGATGAACAATACTTTAGGTTTGATCTTAACTTCATGCATAAAATGAAGTTAGATAAGTTTGATTAGATTAGACTAGATTAGATTAGATTAGATTAGATTAGATTAGATTAGATTAGATTAGAAGAAGCAAGGTGACTTCTTGGAGCCTGGCCTGGGGATGGACGGAGGAATTGACAGAGATCTTATGGGTCAGGGTTAAAGGAAAGGCAGGGGAAGGTGCTATCACAGCGGGGATCTGCTACAGGCCACCTGACCAGGAAGAATGAGCAGACAACACACTCTATAGGCCAATAGGAGCAGCTTCATGTTCATAAGTCCTGGTCCTCATAGGAGATTTCAGTCACCTGGATATCTGTTGTTGGAAGGATGGTACAGCAGGGCATCAGCAATGCAGGAGGTTCCTGGAATGCATTGCTGACAATTTCCTTCTCCAGGTGGTAGAGGAAGCAAGGAGAAGAGGTTCTGTGGTGGACCTTGTCCTCACCAACAAATCTAGTGGCTAATATGAAGCTCAAGGGCAGCCTTGGCTTCAGTGACCATGAAATGGTGAAATTCAAGATACTCAGAGCGACAAGGAGGGTGCACAGCAAGCTCACCACCCTGGACTTCAGGAGAGCAGACTTTGATGTCTTCGGGGATGAAGCCCTGAAGGGGAGAGGGGCTCAAGAGAGATGGTCACTATTCAAGGACCACTTCCTCCAAGCCCAGAAGCAATATGTTCCAAAAAAAGAGGAAGGCAGGCAAGAATTCCAGGAGGCCTGCATGGATGAAGAAGGAGCTCCTGGACACACTTAGATGCAAAAAGAGAGTCTACAAAGAGTGGAAGCAAGGAGAGGTAGCCTGGGGGGAATACAAAGAGGTTGTCCAAGCAGCCAAGGATCAGGTTAGGAAAGCTAAAGCCCAGATAGTGTTAAATCTGGCCAATGACATCAAAGGCAACCAGAAAAACTTCTGCAGGTATGTCAGTGATAAAAAGAGGGCTAGAGAAGATGTGGGCCCTCTCCAGAAGGAGACTGGAGACCTAGTCATGAGGGATATGGAGAAGGCCAAGGTACTCAGTGACTTCTTTGCTCAGTCTTCACTGGCAAGGGCTGTAGCCACACCACCCAAATTGCAGAAGCCAAAGGCAGGGACTGGGAGAAGGAATATCTGCCCACTGTGCATGAAGATCAGGTTCAAGACCATCTATAGAACCTGAAGTTGCACAAATCCATGGGACCTGCTGAAATCCATCTGCGGGTACTGAGGGAGGTGGCAGACCAAGTTGCTAAACCACTTTCCGTTGTATTTGAGAAGTCATGGCACTGTGGTGAAGTGCCCACTGACTGGAAAAGGGGAAACATCACCCCCATCTTCATGAACGGAAAAAGGAAAGACCCAGGAAACTACAAGCTAGTCAGTCTCACCTCTGTGCCTGGCAAGATCATGGAGCAGACCCTTCTGAAGTCTCTGCTAAGGCACATGGAAAGTGAGGAGGTGATTGTTGGAAACCAGCATGGCTTTCCCAAGGGGAAATTATGCCTGACAAAGCTGGTGCCTTTTATGATGGAGTAACAGCATCAATGGACAAGGGAAGAGCAACCAATGCCATCTACCTGGACTTGAGCAAAGCCTTCAACACTGTTCTGCACAACATCCTGGTCTCTAAATTGGACAGACATGGATTTGGTGGATGGACTACTCGGGGGATAAAGAATTGGCTGGATGGTCACACTCAAAGAGTTGTGATCAACAGCTCAATGTCCAAGTAGAGGCCAATAATGAGCGGTATTCCTCAGGAATCAGTACTGGGACCAGAGCTGTTGAACTTGTCAGTGACATGGACAATGGAATTAAGCGCACCCTCAGCAAGTTTGAGGACATGCTGGAGGGAAGGAATGCCATCCAACATGACTTGACAGGTGTGAGAGGTTGGCCCATGTCAACCTCATGAAATTCAATAAGGCCAAGTGAAAGATCTTGCACCTGGGCTGGCACAATGCCAAGCATAGATACAGGCTGGGCAAAGAGTAGCTTGAGAGCAGCCCTTAGGGTAAAGACTTGGGGGTGCTGGTTTATGAATGTGAGCCAACAATCTGTGAGAGCACCCCAGAAAGCCAACCGTATCCTGGGCTGCATCAAAAGAAGCAGGTTGAGGGAATTGATCCTGCCCCTCTACTCTGCCCTCGTGAGACCCCACCTGGAGTACTGCATCCAGCTCTGGAACCCCCCATACAAGCAGGACATGGACCTGTTGGAGAGGGTCCAGAGGAGGGCTACAGAGATTATTAGAGGGCTGGAACACCTCTCCTATGAAGACAGGCTGAGAGAATTGGGCTTGTTCAGCCTGGAGAAGAGAGGGCTCCAGGGAGACCTTATTGAAGCCTTCCAGTATCTGAAGGGGGCCTAGAGAAGGCTGGTGAGGGACTTTTTACAAAGGCCTATAGTGATAAGACAAGATTCAAACTGCAAGAGAGTAGATTTAGACTGGAAATTAGAAGGAAATTCTTTGCCCTGGGGGCAGTGAAACACAGGAATGGGTTGCCCGTGGGTGTTATGGATGCTCCTTTTCTGGAGGTGTTCAAGGCCAGATTGGATGGGGCCTTGAGCAATCTGGTTGAGGGAGAGGTGTCCCTGCCATGGCAGAGGGGTTGGAACTAAATGAACTTTGAGGTCCCTTCCAACCCAAACCATTCTATGATTCTATGATTCTATGACTTGAATATTACTGTGATAAGAAAAAATAATTTAAATAATGATTGCTGTTATTTCTCCCAATACCAGTTTTCCTTTCATATCTTTATGTATTCTTTATTGAGGACAAGAGAACGGAAAACAGATATAATGGTTTAGTGCATAATGTGCTAGGGAGGACAATTTCAGGGGAAAAATAGTTATTTTCTAAATGTAAATGGGTTTGTTTACAACAAATCCTGGAAGAGAATTGTGATATTAAAAAAAAAAATGAACATGTTGTTTTCCCTCAAATCTTAGTGAAAACCTGCTTTTGATTCTTGTGAATCAATTCTGCTGAAAGAATCAATAACTGAAGAGTAAACATGGGTTTCATCCTATCTAACTTTGGCTATCTAAACACCCACTGGTTATGATTTATTTACTGAAGCATTAGTTTCAGCGCTTTTCAATATTCCATATAGTACCTATAGAGCTGGCAGATCTGAAGCACACTAAAACCCTACAGACAATCCATACCTTTCTGGTGAGACAGTTGTAGGCCTGTGGTATGTATCAAAAACTACTCCATGTCTCTGCCTGGGCAATTAAATATCTGAGGTTGTGATTTAATGTGATATGAAGACATTTAGATGCGCGTGTCTAGATATAAGTATTCAGAGACATGTTAGAGGTCTAAGCTTCCAATTATAGACAGCAGAAATCTAGCCAAGGGAGTTTAGATAGCTATTTAGCTGGCCATCTGGCACATGTTGACTTTAAAGTGTGTTGAATCTCTGTCTACACCCATGGAAAATATTGACCAGTGGTGGGAGCTTGGACATATGTAGACAGCTAAATTTACAAGATTTAATCCTGTGCTCTGTCTGACTTTATACAGTCATCAGACTTTGGCCTGTTTAGGAGACCAATTGCCAGGGTCCCTTGGGAGGACATCCTGAAGGACAAATGAGTCCAGGAAGGCTGGACACACTTCGAGAAGGACATCTTAAAAGCACAGGAACAGGCAATCCCTATGTCCTGAAAGATGGGCCAGTGGGGGAGAAGACTGGCCTGGCTGAATGGAGAGCTTTAGCTGGAACTCAGGAATAAAGAGTTTATGGCCTTTGGAAAAAAAGCGGGCAAGTCACTCAGGAGGACTACAAAGAAGATATGCAGGGGGAAAATTAGAAGGGCCAAAGCCCAACTAGCATTCAATCTGGCTATTGCAGTAAAGGACAATAAAAAATGCTTCTATAAACACATTAACAACAAAAGGAGGACTAGGGAGAATCTTCATCCTTTATTGGATGCAGGGGGAAACATCGTGACCAAGGATGAGGAAAAGGCTGAGGTACTTGTTGCAAAAACAGGGGAATAAATCCAGTTTTGTGAGGCCAGCACTGAATACGTGACAGACGCAAATCGGGGAACAAATAATAATCATTTATTTACAGCAACATTTGCAGGTTCTTTTGGATTCCCGGTGATACATTAAGAGCTACAGGTTCACTAAGGTTAACTAATATTATAACAACAAGACAGTAAAACTGACACACACACACACGCACACTAACAACAACCACTTGCCCGCTGTAAGCCCGGCCGCCTGGCTGATAGACAAGCCCGCCAAACGCAAATACAGTGGAGCAAAAGATGGTACGGTCGCAATGAAAAGAAAAGGGGAAACAAAACCAAGAATACACCCAGGGAAGCATAGAAATTCACCTGAGGAGAAATGTGAAATACACACGAGGAGGAAAAGTATATCACTCAATGTGAGCTGAGGTAAATAATCTTACCCACAAGGCATCCCGAGTTGAGTTGGGGGGAATTGAAGAGGGCAAATTAGTCAATCCATCCAGTCATCAGTATGGTTCCGAGTTGATCCTGTCCCCATTTTTTGGGCTGAGATTAGGGTGATACTTCTACCCAAATTTTACACTACATCACCAGGGTATATGTGCAGGTGGGGATGACTATAGACAATCTTATCACTTATGTTAATGTCACAAAGTCCATTAATTTACACTTGCATGGTGGAGGTAATTGCTCCTTTGTTTAGGGTGGAAAAATGGGGGACTGGGACCACGGGGGCCTCCACCTTGTTTCACACTCCTCCAGGCATCCAGGTAACACCAGATATCAATCTAGTGATGGCTGCCACCTCACCCAGTGCTTGCCACCTCGTCCCATGCTGAGTTTCATGCTTCCAGGCATGCAGCTACATGGTGTATGTGACTTGGACTTTTATGACTAACTTTACTCTCTCTACAGTACTTAATGCCTTCTTTGCCTCAATATTTAATAGCAGGACTAGTTGTTTGCTGGGTAGCCAGTGCCTTGACCTGGAGGACAGGGTTGGAGAACAGAAAGAGGCTTTCAAAATCCACAAGGAAATGGTTAGTGACCTGCTGAACCACCTAGGCATACACAAGATTATGGGGCCGGATAGGTTACAACCAAGAGTGCCGAAGGAGTAGGCGGGTGTGCTTACCAAGCCACTCTTCATGATTTATCAGCAGTCCTGGCTAACTGGGAAGGTCCTAGTTGACTGGAGATTAACAAATGGACACCTATCTACAAGAAGGGCCGGAAGGAGGATCCAGGGAACTACAGGCCTGTCAGTCTGACCTCGATGCCGGGGAAGATCACAGAAAAAATCATCCTGACCGCCATAACATACCATATACAAGACAACCAGGTGATCAGGCCCACTCAGCATGGGTTCATGAAGGGTAGGTCCTGCTTAACGAACCTCATGTCCTTCTATGACAAGGTGACCCATTTGGTGCATGAGGAAAGGCTATGGATTTTGTTTACTTCTGTAAAGCCTTTGATACTGTTTCCCCCAACATTCTGATGAAAACACTGCTGCCCTAGGCCTGGACAGGTGTACACTCTGCTGGACAAAACACCAGCTGGATGGCTGAGTCCAGAGACTGGTAGTGAATGGAGTTAAATCCAGCTGGTGGCTAGTCACAAGTGGTGTTTCCCAGGGCTCAGTGCTGGGACCACTCCTGTTTAATATGTTTATCAATGATCTTGATGAGGAGATAGTGTGTACATTCAGTAAGTTTGCAGATGACACCAAGTTAGGCAGGAGTGTTGATCTGCTTGAGGGTAGGAAGGCTTTTCAGAGGGACCTGGATAGGCTGGACCAATGGGCTGAGGCTAATCATAAGGGCTTCAAGAAGGCCAAGTGCCTGGTCCTGCACTTGAGCCACAACACCTCCATACAACACTACAGGCTTGGGAAAACTCCTTGGCAGAAAGGGACATGGAGATGTGGATTGACAGCTGGCTGAACATGAGACAGTATTTTGCCCAGGTGGCCAAAAAGGCCAATGGCATCCTGGCCTGCATCAGGAATGATGTGGCCAGCAGGACTAGGTAAGTGATCATCCACCCCCATCCTCCTGGCTTGTATTAGAAATAGTGTCACCAGCAGAAGTAGGGAGGTGATTGTGCCCCTGTTCCCAGCACTGGTGAGGCCACGCCTTCAGTATTGTGTCCAGTTTTGGGCACCTCAATACATGAGAGATATTGAAGTGCTGGAGTGAGTGCAGAGAAGGGCAATGAAACTGGTGAAGCACCTGGAGAATAAATCTTATGAAGAGCGATTGAAGGAGCTGGGACTGTTTTGTTGGACGAAGAGGAGGCTAAGGGGAGACCTCATCACTCTACAACTACCTGAAAGGACATTGTAGAGAGGTTGGTGCTGGTCTCTTCTCACAAGTAATTAGCACTAGAACAAGAGGGAATGGCTTCAAGCTGCAACAGGGTAGGTTTAGACTGGACATTAGGAAAAAATTTTTAATGGAAAGAGTGGTCAGGTGCTGGAATAGGCTGCCCAGGGATGTGGTTGAGTCACCATTCCTGGATGTGTTTAGGGGTTGTTTAGATGTGGTGTTGGGGGATATGGTTTAGGGGAGAACTTTGTAGAGTAGGGTTGATGGTTGGACTCGATGATTCTAAGGGTCTTTTCTAACCAGAATCATTCTATGTTTCTATGATTCTATGTACTCAGTACTGGTGAGGCCGCATCTTGAATACTGTGTTCAGTTTTGGATACTTCAATACAAGAAAGACATTGAGGTGCTGGAGCAGGTCCAGAGAAGGGCAACAAGGAGAACTAGTCTTATGAGGAGCGGCTGAGGGAACTGGGGTTGTTTAGTCTCATGAAGAGGAGGCTGAGGGGAGAGACCTTATTGCTCACTACAACTACCTGAAAGGAGGTTGTAGAGAGGTGGGTGTTGGTCTCTTCTCACAAGTCACGACTGATAGGACAGAGGAAACGGCATCAAGTTTCATCAGGGGAGGTTTAGGTTCAACATTAGGACAAACTTGTATACCAAAAGGGTTATCAAAGAGTGGAACAGGTTGCCCAGGGATGGAATCACCATCCCTGGATGTATTTAAAAGCCATCTCGGTATGGTGCTCAAGAATATGGTGTAGTAGTGGGTCTGGTAGAGTGGGGTTATGGTTGGACTCAATGATCTTAAAGGTCTTTTCCAACCATAGTAATTCTGTGATTCTGTGATTTAAGCTTTAATTTATTTTAACTTAGGGAGCTAGGTATGTACTGAGAAACACTAGATATCACAAAGAGGAAAATATCCTGTCAAGATACTATGAAAAAAAAATGTCCACGTTACCAATTTTAAATATATACTGACAGCTAAAATGTTAGCTAGTGTTATGAACATCACTCTAAAAGACTCTAGTACAAAACTAGACAAGAATAACTAACCTGGAAAAGAGTAAGGAAAGGGAGAAAGATTAATTGGTAGCAAGTCATGATGGTAAGAACATTTTCTTTCTCATATGCTAACATCTCAACATCTTGACTACTAGTTTAAGGATAGTTCATGTCTAGCCATCTTGGAAAGAGGATATAATTATCAAGATTTGCCTAGAAAAGAAAACACAACTACACCCTCAGCATAGCAAAGGAACCTGATAACTTTCTACATATTGCTTTTTGATTTGAAGCTTTCTGTACCAAGGATGCATCTTCATAAAGCTCATAGTTTGGAAATTATAAACTCTTACTCAAGCCATTATTTTCCCTTGGTGACAAGCAGCAGCCAAGGCACATGTCTGAATTGCATAAAAATATTTTTGGAAGAAGCTCTACTGGCATTTCCTAAACCAGTACTATACTGCAGGCTCACATCAATGATAGCATTTAACACAGAGTTTAGCTGGACTGGACAGTTTATTTCCAGAGGTATCTGGACATGTGTAAAATCTCTGTAAAATGAAAGCTTAGAGCTCTAATTTCTATGAAACATTATTTAATATTGAATGTCAAAAATAATTATATTGTTGTTTATTTAACACTGATTACTGTGCTGTACTTGCTTTATGCAGTCTAAAAGTTGCATCTAACCTTTACATATGCAAAGATGTATAAATCACTGTTTTTACAAGAGCAAATGAACTTTTATAATTATTTATCTGAAGTTAGTGGATTTACTCAATACTTGAACTTTTAGATGAGGAATTCTAGAATTGTGGCCATCCAGATGACAGAAACTGTCTGGATGTCATGGAAAGAGATAAAAGTTAACACATTTTGTTAGCCACTTGAAAGCATTCTGCAAGTGCTCTGTGCTTTTTGGCTGACTATCTACAGTCTAGTGGATAAAGATAAAACTGCTCTCTCTCAAAGGGAACTTTTAGAATTAAGGATTCTTCATGAGATAGTGAATTTGTTTAAATAAACTTGAGTGGAAATAGGGTGTTTCTACAGAGCTTTACAATAAATTTAATTTTCTTTAATTTAAACATAAATTGATGGAGTAAATTTGTATTATTGAAGACAATACCAAACATTCATTTCCTGGGTTCAATTTCATTCTAAACTAGCAAGCACTTAACACTGTCAGCCCCTTGTGCTCTTAACTGAATAAAGGTCAGATAATCAGACATCTGAAAGGACAGCTCATTTATCATCCTTTGATAAATGTGTCAGTAGCTAATCTCTAGCAGTGGATGATAACACCACACAATGAAAAGTTAATGGATTCAAAGCACTGAATTTACCACAACAAGTATGTAATGATGCTGTAGAGCAAAAAGTTCAATTTTATTCTGTATTTTATATGAAACTATATTTGTGGCTGAGATCAATAAGTACCACAATGTAAACATTATTCTGATAAGTTGTGTTTCACAGAGGTCAAGACTGATCTTGATAAGAAATGGTAATTATAGAATTGATTTAATTATTATTTCAATAAAACATTGTACGATTTCGATCCCATAAAGCTAATGGCTGAAGTCTCACCAGTTTAACATTTATTGTTCAAAATTTCTTGCTACCAGTTCATATATACCATTTTAGTAGCACATATCAAAGAACCGTAGAATCATAGAATCATAGAATGGTTTTGGTTGGAAGGCACATCAAAGATTACCTAGTTTTGACCCCCCTGCCATAGCAGGGACACCTCTTCCTAGACCAGGTTGCTCAAAGCCGCATCCAACCTGCCCTTGAACACCTCCAGGGATGGAGCATCCACAGCCCCCATGGGCAACCTATGGTAGTGTCTCATCAACCTCAGAGTGAAGAATTTCCTCCTAATTTCCAAATCTAAATCTACCCTCTTCCAGTTTTAACCCATTACCCTGTCCTATCAGTACAGACCTTTGTAAAAAGTCCCTCCCCAACCTTCTTCTAGCCCCCCTTCAGATATGGGAAGGCTACCATAAGGTCTCCCTGGAACCTTCTCTTCTCCAGGCTGAACAAGCCCAACTCTCTCTCCTGATTTAAATCTCATTTATTATACATCTAAAAAAAAAAATAATCTAATTACCCTAGAACTACAAGGGAGGTTGAGTACAGATGTCTGCCTTAGGTCATTTCGTCAGCCCTGTGCTGACAAAACGACTGACTTATAAGTCTATATTACTTGAGGGGCACAGAAGGAGGTCACCACTTCCCCTTGCCTTCATCTTCTCTCTCTCTCCAGAAGTCCATAATGGAATCACATGAACAGATGTAGTTGATTAATTTTTGCTAGAACTCAGATTATGGCAATTGTGGTTAAAACTATTAAAGTTTGTTGGCATATTATTTAGACTGAAGTGTCTTACAATCCAGAGCCAGAATAGATACAGACGACCTAGATGTCTTGATACTTGAAAGCAAGTATCTGGTATTCTGTTGAGAATTGTTAGGTATTCTTGGTATTTAAAAGATTTGGGAAGGTCCCATGCAGGAACAAGGAAGATGACGGAGAAAATACTCTACACTTCACTGATAAAAAAATCACTGAGAGAAGTCTGGAGAAAATCGTTGAAGTACTTTACTACTTCACAGTCATATTTTTCCACAGAAGGGAACAATCTAGATCTAAGTGGTTTATATTGGTGGATAAAGAATTGTCTGGATGGTTGTACTCAAAGTGTTGCATTCAACAGCTTGATGTCCAAGTGGAGGCCAGTAACGGGTGGTGTTCCTTAGGGATCGGTACTGGGACCAGTGCTATTTAACATCTTTGTTGGTGATATGGACCATGGAATTGAGTGCATCAAAAGAAGTGTGGCCAACAGGTCTAGGAAGATGATTCTCCTCCTCTACATCGCTCTCATGAGACCCCACCTTGAGTACGGTATCCAGCTCTGGAGCTCCCTATTCGAAAGGGACATAGACCTGCTGGAGCAGATCCAGAGGAGGGCCACAACGATGACCAGTGGGCTGGAACACCTCTCCTATGGAGAAAGACTGAGAGGGTTTGGTTTGTTCAGCCTGCAGAAGAGAATGCTCCAAGGAGACCTAATTGCAGCCTTCCAGTATCTAAAGAGGGGCTACAAGAAAGCTAGAGGAGGAGTTTCTATGAGGAATTGTAGTGACAGGATGAGGGGTAATGGCTTTCAAATGGAAGAAGGTAGATTTAGATTACCAATTAGGAAGAAGTTCTTCTCTTTGAGGGAGGTGAGTCACTGGAACAGGTTGCCCAGGTGTTGAATTAGGTTTATTTAACTCCAAAGAAGTTTCAGATAACTACGTATTTCCCTAATAAAGCATTGCCCAGAGGGGGTTGTAGATGCCCCAGGACTGGATATGTTCAAGACAAGGTTGGATGGGGCTTTGAGCACCTGGTCTAATGGAAGTTGTCCCTGTCCAGGGCAGGTGTGGTGGAACTAGACAATCTTTGAGGTGCCTGCCAACCCAAACCATTCTATGATGCTATAATTCTATATTCTGGGTTTGTTACTTCAGTTAAGAAAGGACAAAGAAAATATATGTCTTATTAATCAGGTGTTGAATTAGGTTTATTTAACTCCAAAGAAGTTTCAGATAACTATGTATTTACCTAATAAAGCATTGTTGTCAGAAAATAATTTACAAAGAAGAGAAGAATGTGCTAGAGTTCCTATGTAAAGTTTTACATATCCTAATAACCAGTTCTATCTAATTTTCAAGTATATATTGCATTCTTAAAGTTCATAAGTGTATTGTGGAAATCATAAATATTATCTCTTTGCAGTATAACTTTACAGATATTATTTTTATAACAGAAAGTATGTTTATTACATACTCCATAACAGTTTTGTGTTTTGCCAATTACCCAGCCCAGCACAAAAAACACCACCACCACGAGGGGGCAGATGCATAAGCAGATATAGATTTTATTATCTATCCCCATGGGGCACAGAAATGACACTACATGGCTGGCAATAGAAGAGAGAAACCCACTCACC
>JAVSBS010018882.1:0-26391 GCA_033124195.1 Coracias cyanogaster | reverse complement strand
CTTTCAGCAGATTCATCATACAGATTGAGTGGATAGGTCAGCTTGTAAAACAAAACTCCAACAGTTGTTCCAGTCAGATGACAATAAAGGAATTGCCCATATTTATCACACTCACCTTAGGGAAAAACTCTGGAAATAAACAAGGTTCAGGGACCAAGCAATTATCCGGACCTTCCTAAAACGTGCAAGGACCTTAGCTGGTAAAAAGCCAGTGTTCTTTATTATTGTCCTAGTTTTCTATACTTTTAATATACTTTTCTATGTCCTAATTTCCAGAGTGCTAAACCACTGCATTCCAATGAAGAGTAGAAGCTAGGGAAAAAACCTTATCTTTAGCTGCACAAAATTGCTTAGTTTTCCCCTTTTAATTTCAGCAAAAGAATGGTGAAAAGACAGAAACAAATGATTCAGGAGTTACAGAAGAAAGTTAGAAATTACTCTCTTTCAGCTTTCAGTCATTTCCTATTTACTTAAACACTTATTTCACCTAAAACAGGAAAGTCCAAACTGTGAAATTAATGGAATCATATTGAGAAAGATGCAAATATGTTCTTCAGGCAATAGAATTTTGCATCTCAAACTGCTGGACAGTGTTGGAAATGTCAGATAACTTGAGGCTAAGATCTGGATCAAGGAAAGTACTTAGGCACTGACTATTGCATTGCCTTGTCAGTAAATCTCTGGTTCATCTCACCTAACCCAAGATATTTACAGAGCAAACATCTACATGATCTAAACAGACTCCTTTATGGGTAGTGGAGTAAAACAAACAGAAGATGTAATTTGTCTCACCCCAATGTATGCTAAAAATAGCATACAGGAATTGTGTTATAGAAGTGTCAACTCCTTGTTAGTGACTAGAGAGAAAGGTAGAATTAGATCATCTTTACCTATCTGCACTGTTAGTGTGGTGAACATTTAAAAAATACACCTTAGTAACTACAAATTGGACATGTTTTTCCTCATACAATACAGAGACAGCTAAATGACTCATAACAGCATCATCAGACTCTAAACGTTTGAAACTTTCTAAATTAGCCTTTAAGAAACACTTGCAGTAGTGTAGCAATGAATCTCATCCTCTTCTTGAAGATTAGAAAGCATTGGTGTTTCTTTTTGTGTAATTTTGCTTGTAAGTTGTTATTTGGCATTTTACCTAAATGCATTTTGCATGTTTGTAGGTTTTCTTTTTGAAAAACTGGTAATTTTCCAAAGGTCCACTGTATCTTTCAGTATGGAAGACATGCTATTGCAGCAAATTGTTCATGCACTGAGATATGAATATGTTTATATAAATATATACATATTAAGTTGTATACAATTAGATTTAAAGGTCAATGAAGGATGGAAATGGAGGAGCCCTTCACATGCCATTTGAGCTGATTTTTCTATGAAATATAGTGAAGGCTATAGAGATGAGGTTTTTTGAGATGGTGATTCATTTGAAGCTTTCTATCCTACAATTTTATTCCTATTTAGACCTTATCAACTGGATGCCACTTATATTTATAAAGCTGAAACTTATTCCCTTGTCCTTTCAGGCTGTACAGCTGTATAGATATTTCTCTAGGATAATATGTGCTTTTAGATTATGTAAAACAAAGACACTATTGTAGCTTTTCATTAAAGCAGTTATCTGTATGTACTACAATTAATGAATGAGAATTAGTATTTTTTATCAGGTCTACATTTTCTACAAATCAAGATTTTGCAACTGGGAACACAAATACCTGTACTGAGGAGACACAAAGAGCAAAACACTGGTACAAAATATCTAATAGAAATCTGCATATAACAAAAATAATTATTGAAAAATTATCTAACCTCACTGGCAGATAACCACCATTGTGCAAGAAAATATGGAACTGAAATAAATATCAGAAATTTATTTTATTCTTAAATCTTTTAAATCTCTTTGGATATATAATATTTTTTATGCTTAATTTCCTTTGTAAACCATATGGAATTGAGACCTGATTCAAGATTCTGTTCATAGAAAAAGAAACACTGTCATATTCCATACTAAACATCTGTTTTTCCAAAATGTTGTAGCATCCTTATTTATACCAATAAAGAAACTAAGGTATAGATGTGTCCCAAATGAAACTGTTGGTTGATGATGGGATCAGGAGTAAAATCCATCATCCTGTCCCTGTAGAGATATCTCTTCTAACTATCTAAAAATATCCCTTCCCTACCTCAGCTGTCCACAGGCAAAAGTAACTACTGGCCCTGTTGTGTGCTTCATTGCTGATATTCACAGAAGTGTTAGACATAGAAAGAACCACAGGAAGGCAGCAGATGGTATTGTCTGGGGATGGAGTTGTAATTTGTGCTCTTCCATTTACTACCATACATACATTTAAATAATAAGAAATAGAATGAAAGAGCAGTAGTTCCATGGATGGCTTTTGGCATCATTCTAAGCTTGTGCGCAGTTTGTTAATTAATTGTCCTGTCAGCTAGGGTCCAAAAGAAAAATCTAAGGTTTTAGCTGTATTTTCAAGAGAATATTTTCAAAAGTATTACATTAAAAACTTTATATATGCTTTTATGTCATTCATGCTAGAAAATGAGAAACTTCAGAGCTATTAGTGTTAGATTGTCCACATTTTTTTTATTCTTTATTTACTTACTTTAAAGAGATTTCTTAAACTCTTTATTCCTCAGGCATTCATCTGGAGCCTTGATGTTGGAAGTCTTCAGGCTTACTTACAGTTATTGTGATGAGTGTTTGTAAATGTCCATATGGCAGTTTTAGGTTTCTGCTGAGTCATAGTCACAACTGAAAAATGCTTAATGTACCCTGTCACCTCAGCTATTCAGACTCATCTCTCATCTCTGGTCTCTTGGCTTGTCCCATACCTCAAGATGCCTGTTGCCATTTTGTCTGCTGAACTGACTGCAGCAAAGGAGAACATTTGTGAACACTTATGCTTATGTGAATTTTCAAAGATAAACAAGTCCCTAGGGAGAATTAATATATTTTCTCAGCCTTAGTTACATGTCTAGTGTTTTATCAAAACCATCAAGCCTAAAGAGAAAAATTGCCTTGCTTATTACTGTTCTTAAATGGTCATGGCTATGACACCTCCACTTAGTATAGAAAGTGTTTTTGCAACATTTTGAAAATTAACCACTGATTCATAGACATTCTGTCTGGAAAAGGAAATAATATTGTGATTTAAGTGACTATCAAGAACAACCGTAACTGAACAGTTTAAAACTCAAAGCAAGATGTTCATAATCTGTTTGTGGCTTAGACTGTATTAAATTTTTCACACAAACAATTTCTAGATTCACTTCATGTAAGCAATTCATTGGTAAACATTGAACTCTGTTGTGAATAATTTGCTAACAATAAAATAAGCAAGCATGTAAAAGAAATTATTCCTAGAACATTATCTTTCTAAATCTCTTAGTGACAGCCTCTTTCTTGTATTATCCATAAGAAGCCAAAGGCTGTTTACCTTCTCTCTAAACAGGCTGTAGTGAAGTACTGAGGAGTCTGGCAGACCACAAAAATATTTCAAAGCAAATGATAAAAATAATGTGTTTTAATGGATATGCTTTAAACTCCCTTGTTGCATACTCCTAATATGATTGCAAGAAGTGTGCACATTCTTATACAATGAATAGGACTCCTGAGTAATCACCTTTAAAAGAAATGATCAATTCTCTATCCATCTCCTCCTACAGCATTTTCCAAAGTCCATGAATTCTGTTTCCTGCAGTTTTAATTCACAAGTTTTTCTGCCTCCTCCTGAGTGTTTTTGACCTTCTAGGTTTAATTTGTTAATTTAATTTCCACATGCACTTTTCTCCTTTCTCTCCTGTTCGGTACAATACTTTCGTTTTAGTCACTCTGAGATGATCTCTGGACACAAACTGTTTTCATCTCACAGAAATCAGTATCTGTGTTCAGCTGCTGAAATATTTCAGGTACCACCCCTCTTTCCTTTGCAGATATTCAAACAGGGTCTGTTTATTGATACATAATATAACATATACAACATACAGACTTCACAAAAGACATTCCAAACCATTCACGTTATTTTAGATTGTTCAAGAGATCAAATGCTTCCCCCAGTAAAACGAACAAAAATCTACATGCACAAATCACAAAATCTTGTTGTGATTTCTCCCTATCCCAAATAATTTGTTGGCATATTCTGCAATGCCCAGGCTCTTCTTCCTCTCCTCTGTCTGAGAAAGAAATCAACTATCAGCCCAGTAATGAAAACAGGTTTTCCTAGTGTGTATGTTCTCTACCTCGAGAGACATTCTTTGACATTCTTCTCTTTCAGGTGTAAGAATTTACCTGGAATCTTCTTTGATATTGCAGATTAATGTCTATGTTATAAGATACTTCTTCAAATAAAATGAAAAAATAAATAATTAAAATGTGTGGTTCACAATGGAAATATTCACCATAGAAGTATTTAGAGATACTCTAAATGTAATGTTCCCACTTTCAAAAAGAAGAAAGGAAGAAGTACTAATCAAGTGCTCTGTGTTGTTTTGGTTTTGTTTTATTTTTTTTTACCATGTTTCAATTGCATTTTCTATTATAATTTATTTATTTATCTCATACAAACAGTAAGTAAGAATGTCCCAGTGTTCATAGTAATGTACAGTTGCAAGAACAGCTTAGGTAGTGAGCTTGCATCATCAAAAATATTCTTTTCCACAGGAGGATGGCAGTTTTAAAGAATCAGGATTCATGTACCCTATTATGTGCTTGTGACACTGATAGGTTAAGTAGCGTAAGAGACTTCACCTACTACAAAATGTGTTGTCAGGTGAACATCCTTCTGGTAATTATTAGCAAGATAATAATTTGAATGCTTGAAAACACAAAACTGAATGCCAAAAATACCCAAATTATATAATTATCCTATGGTGCTCCTGAGGATAGGGGTTTTAACTGTATGCCTCTCTTAATTCCTTATTTTCCACATCATTGTGATTAGCTTATCTGATTTCTGTGGAGGACTGGAAACTGTTCTGTAGGTTGTGCAGTGCAGGCTGAAGTCCTCTTCTTTACCTGCTTCTCTCCATCTTCCAAGAAACCTCTGCTGTCTCTTTTGCTTTAAAATAGGACTTATTTTCTATGCTTTCCTAGAAAAGAGAAGTGGATTCTGGCCTAAAAAGATCCTCTCCACCACTGAAACTGGTAAACACTAAAGAAGTTTGAAAGAGCTACCAGATAGAAAAGAACAGGAACAGGGCTATTGCATTAGGTCCACTAGTGCAGAGTAGGACACAGACCTATTAACATAACTATGACAGACTCAGTACATGATAATTTTGCTATTTTTTAATATATTTGTTTGGATCACTTCCTGTTACTGTTACATATGAATTATTTCAAATTGTCTCATCAGTCATCTGCAAATTTTCATCTGGGCTCTTGCCTTCACTAGGTGTTCCAGTCTTTCAGAGAATACAAAATGAACAATACAACCAATATTTTCAGAAAAGCTGTGTAGAAGGATTACAGTCCACAAAAGCTCAAAGCCTTTTTTTTTTAAAAAAAAAAGTTCATAGCATGTGGTTGGGTCTCATATTATGAACAGAAACCTGTGGATACACAAAAAAAATAAAGAACATTTTCTATCAGCACCCTCAAACTAAATCACTGTGTTTAGCACTTTGACTCAAAATTATAGTACATCTCAGAATTAAACCCACAGCAGGAAAGTCATATGACTAATGAACTCGAGGCCAACAGAAAATTAATGAAAATATTCTGACTAACATCAAAAGAACCATTATTCCACCCAGAATACTTAAAATGCACTTATCAAAAGTAATGATGAGTATTTACAATCAGGTACCATATTAAATATCAGATTTGATTTGTATCTGTTTCCATCTCTCCACTTCTCATTGACTCCTGAACTTTTCCTACTCTTGATCTTTTCATTCCTCTGTATTTAAATTATATCAGATTTTTAATTTGCTTTGATCTTTGCAATAGTATCTCAGCTTCTTGAGACTCATAATAGGTATGTTATCATGTACTTAATTCCATTTCAAATACCTTGTATTTTTCTCTAGGACAAAAATGAAGGGTTCAATTTTTCTAATATAAATTTAAAGTGAAACATTTCCAAAGTATCCATAACATAGGGCTTGAGAAAATTCATCTCTTTCACCTACTTTTTTTCTCCAAAGAACTATCTGGGATTATTTACATTTATAAGTAGGAAGCAAGATTTTGTGCTTTGCTGCTAAGGTGGAAAATGTTGAAATTAGGAAGACAGAAATGATTTCTCTCAGAAAAGTCAATTGCTTTTCTTACTGTGCTCTGAGTTAAATTTATGGCCTTAGTTTCAATTTCTCCTCCTAAATTCCTACACATTTATTGCTTAGAAATGACCTAAACCTCTAAGTTTAAGCTATAGGATTCAACCCTTTGTCTTGCAGACCTCCATCCACTTCTGGTATATTTGAGACAACTCACTCTTTGATCTGGGGAAAATGATGTGGTGATCTGTTGCTTTTTTTTTTCTTTTTTTTTTTTTTTTCTCATCTATAAATTCTTCTCTACATCATAGATGTGTTTTTTAGATTAAATCTGTAAATGAGATGCTTAGTTTCTTTGTTGACTGGAAAAATTAACTTCTTAGATTGACAGATTTATTAAAAATAATGTAAAATATTTTTGCAGGTTAGAGGTTCTAACAATTAATGTTGATTAGCAAATGAGACAGATATTTCAAAAAAGACAAATAATACAATTGTAGTTGCAGCATCATTTCTAAAATAGCACCTGATGGATTTCTATGGGATATAAAACCAATGCAAATATAAATCAGCATCTGACTAAAAGAGAATTAAAATACTTCTTTCTGATCAAATCCATAACTTTATTTTTAAACAGATTGTACAAAATATCTTCCAGTATTTTTTTTTCTGTTTCTAATTTAACCAGTCTTCAACAGGTCATTAGTATATTGTAGTTTAAGCATTATCTATAGAGAGGCATAAGGAAAATGGAGAAAAAAAAAAAAGTATTCTCAAACCAGAGAAGAGATGTTTGAAAGCATATTAAAAATATTGCACTACTCTAACAATTTCTTACTCAAAGAAAATAGAGGGTTTTTTTCTCTGATAGTTTAAAACATTCAGCAACTGTAATATTTTTCCATTAAAGTTTATAATATTTTGTAAATTCAAATTTTTATTCCTTTTTTTTTTCTTTCTTTACAAAATTATTTCCCAATTTTCCCATTTTAGCATGTTTTGACACAAAAATAAACATTAAACACTTTCAAAGTTCTCCAGGGAAGACTTTGCTGTACATAGGCTTTGTCTTGTTACCCATCAATCACTCAATCAGCCTTTATTTTATTTACAGTAACACACTGGAGAATGAATCTCAAAGTACTATGCATACTAAGTGTTAGTTAACAAGAGAAAGCTAATCTCAGTTTTTGTTTTCCATCTGCTTGAAGAGTTTCTAATAACCTCAGGGACTAATGGTTGTTGCTGCAGGGTATATGCTTGAAGTCTTGTGCAACTACATCCATGATCACTGTGGAAGAAAATGAATTAGGGTTCAAAATAAAAGAATACTATCAATGGCTGAATTTTTGTGCTATATAGCAGAACAGTGCCGAATTACTTTTTTGTGACTCAAGAACTTATCATGGCCACTGGCTAGGCAAACTAGTTTAAATAGATCAAAGCCATGTTACTGAATCAGTAAAACTATTTGTAACTACATTCTTTGCAGCTAATACATTGATGAGGAATATACCTAAGGAAGGTCACAATGTTCTTACACAAAGCTGAAGTTTTCCTGTTAGCTAGGTAATAGTTACATGGCAAACCCTGCCCCTCACTCCACAAAATGTCAAGAGACACCTGAGGAAGCTCCCTCTAGGACTTTTCATCTGCACTTTTCCATTAAAAGAAACAGTTTGTGTCAAAGTGAATGGTGGTAGTAAGTATGTCCTATACTTAGAACATTGTTAGTAATAATGATAATTTCTTAATATTTCTTAATTTCTTAATATTTTTTTCCATCTTTTTGCTGCTTAATAGCAAATGTCAAGCTCCATTCATCGAGTTTGACATTTTTTCTGGGTGATCTATAGGCAGAAGAACAGAAGCCAGTGGATACAAAATGGCAAATGCACCTGGAAATCTTGATGAGTATCTGAGAGCTTCAAAATTTCTCCTGAAGTATTGTATGTTATTGTTTGTTAGAAAGAAAGAAGCAGCAGAAAACTAACCAAATCACTGTAATGTAAATAGACGATCTGTTGATTCTGCTACTAACCAAGCTTCCTGTTCAGTATAAACAAATATGTAATTTCTGTAGTTAATTAGATACATTTGAATAAATTCTAGTATAGGCTCATTTTCCAAACTATATATGTTGACATCTATATTAATAATATCATTATTAACAATTTGGATGAGCAGCAGTCATTTTCACAACAGAAATGAAAACTCTGCAGAATTTTCCTCATAAATTAGTTTCTATTTTAATTCTACAGATTTTTGTAGAAAAAATCCAAACCTTAATGTTTTGCATCTAAGTAGGCCAGCTTTATCTCTGCTAGATTCTCTCCAGGGAATGCCTATATTTCCTCTCTAAGTCTAGTGAAAAATTAGAGGTAGCAAGGTAACATGACACTATCTTTAACATTTGCACGTTCTTTTGTTTGTTTGTTGTAATTTTTGGTTGGCTGGTTGGTTTTTGTTGTTGTGTTTGGTTGGTTGGTTGGTTTGGCTTGTTTTTATTTTTTTTTTGGTGGAGAATCTCTAATTTAAACAGTACACTTCAGGTAAAGAAATCCTTTGGAATGATTCCTTGATGATTTTAAGTAATAGAATAAAACTTCAAAAACATTTAGGGCATTCAGAGGCAAACAGAATGGCATAACACAAAGAAGGTTCCTATCTACAAAGAACTACAGTTTATAGATAAAGTTGTAGGGGTAATTTGACTTTTAGACCTTAAATGGCTGGTAATAGAAACTGCTTCACCAAAGCAGAGAACCTGAGCTCATGACTGAAAAAGGAGAAAAACTATTTTAATTTTACTCAGGGTATCAGTCTGGAGGAAGTGACCTATCAGCACATTTTGGAGGATACTTTTGTCTCCATATTTGCACATTTTTTCCCACAAGGCAACATATTATTATGTATTTAGTGGAGCAATTTACTGTCAGCTTGAATAAACATCTCTAGGAACTATATTTGTTTAAAGGTAGAAGTTCTTCATAGTACATATTCAGTCCTCAGAAAGAATCACTATGTCAATCCAAATTAATCTCCAACTTTTTTTAAAAAGCTGTAATGCTTAGTAGCATATGTCAGTTAATAAGCGGAATGCTTATAATAATTGGCACTTAACACTCTATTATGAATCAGGTTCTTCACCTTTAATGTATCATAATGGATTGTAATTCTGCACTTTAATATTACCCGCCAAAGCATACCACTCTCACCTTCCTTTCCATCTTTGCAGACAATTACATAATATTTGACAATGACAAGTAGATAAATGATAATACTTCACACATTGTTTCATTAGCTTTATAAATGCAGTGTCTATGGACAATTTTTAGTGCTTTATGAATGTCCTATGGAATTCACACAAATTATCAAGGTTTGATTGTCCATTTTTTCCCAGGTGAATGCTTATTTTAATGATGAATTTTTACACAGGGCCATAGTAGAAATATTCTACACATACAGATTATTAACTATGTTGAGTGTCACCACTAGATACGTGATATTTACACAGGCATTCTTGTCACTTCTGATACTAAAATTCCAATAAACTTTTTTTTTTTTTACATCTGCTGTTAAAACATCTGAGCTACATTCAGGTGTAAATAAACAATAGACAGGTATCTTGAAAGCACTGGGATTGAGCCTAAGTGATCTTTCCTAATAATTACTATTTCTTGTGTGACATTTCTGGAGCTTGGACAAACAAACCTGCCCATAGGAGCCACTGTTTCTGATCCCTTAGGAAGAATACGTAATAAGATAAGTGCCTAGTAAATAACCACAACAGCCAGCTGAGGCTTTGCGTCTGTCATTTTCTGCTGGGAAATAAGTTAGGCCAGTTCTATATCAGGGGAAAAAAAAAAGGTAGAAAGAAAAAGAAAGAATGTTTGCACTTTTTGTAGCATAAATATGCACTGTATTTGTTTAACTGCACATAGCAATACTAAAGTTTCTCTTCAAGCCAGTACTAATTAAAGTTTGAATCAATGTCTCTGTCATTACTAGCAGTAAATTTTAGAATATATTTACTTGTTTGGCTTAACAGCAGTGAAAGAATTCACTTCTTAGGCTTTTTTTTTTTTTTTCAGTCCTGATATACTGAAGTGCTAATATGCAGAAAAAAAGCCTCACTGCCATTCACTACTAATCTAGTTATGGAAAGTGCAATCTTCCTGTATGATAACATCTAGCAGCTGAACAGAAATCAATCTACCTTTCTGCAGATAATTTGAATGACTTATAAAATCAAGAAAAAAAATAACAGGATACTGGAGCAAGAATATATATTACTTTCACAAAACTAGCGCGATGAAAACTTCTCCTCCCCCAAATAATTACTTAAAATGATTTCATTTGAAATCAAATACTGAAAAGTCTTGCTACAAACAAAGAAGAAAGGAAAACGTGAAGTTTATGCATTGAATCTTAACCTCACAAGAAATAAAAGTGTCTGCATGGCCCTCCAGAGCTGCTAGGGTTATCCTCAGTTTCTTCATCAAACAGGATCTTATTTCTGAAGATGTTAGTTTTATTGTTGAATGGCATAGGGCAGAAGCATTGGATATGCTATTATTTCAGTCAGTTGTGATTCTGTGCTTCCTTTGAAGGTTGTTACATGAAACATTTAACAGAAACTAGAAGTAATACATAGAGAAAATTTCAGATTATTTTTTACTATTAGGAATTCCTATTGAAAGAATAAGTACTTTTCTTCTTGCCAAACTTTTTAAGAGCAGGATTACCATAGTTCCTAGTACAGTGCACTTCAGAAGGTTTGCTAGTAGCGGAGCACCTGTCATTAACAAGCCTTATCTACTCCTAGACACAAACATCTACTCCTAGGAACAACGAAAAAATCACTAAGTCGTCTAAGTATTGATTAGATCCTGGAAAACGTATTTATGGTGTAAACTGTGGAGGCATCCCTTTTTAATGGCAAATTGAGAAAAGCATTTAAAGAATTAGAAAGGGATTGCTGTTATGGCTAGCTTTGTCTGTTGAGAACCTGGCGCTAATAAATGGGTAAAACACTGGCAGAAGATGGAACGCTCATCACATTTATCCTTTATGTTGAAAATTTAATACTGGATAAAACTGAGATGTAGATTCTTAGATGTATATGTTAATGTTCAATTTTATCCATACAGAGTAGATGAAAAAAAAAAAAAGAACACCAGAGAAACACTGTATCATGCTCTTGACATTTTGAGTTTTGGTTTGATTTTATATTCATTAAAAAAAACCCCAAACCTAGATTATTGTTTCCATTTAGCCATTTTGGAGTTGTCTAAATTCAGAACGTCGGGAAGAACTTTAGAGGTTCAGACCAAGGTGTACACACTAGTTAGTATTTGACTACCTGCCTGAACTGACCTACAAAATAAACTGCCTGAAAAATAATAATGTTGATTTAAAATGAAGGAATCTGTTCTTTGGAGATACCTCTTATGATGTTACATAGTCTTAATATTATAATTCTGTGTTAGATTGTGACTCACTAGTGGACTGCAAAGAGGAGAGAGTCAGTGATTGTTTCCTCAGCATAAGAAAAACAAACCCAGCATTTTTTGTACAGACCAAGGCTGCACCTTTAAAGTGGATGATCTCATTTCTAGAAATTGAGCAGTCTTGGAGTGTGCAAGCTGGTTCCTTTCAGATTAAACCAAATCAGCAGATAAGGTTTGGAAAAGCACCTAATATTCTCCAACAAATAACTTTTTTTTCTCTTGTTCTGTGCTGTCATACAACTGGACTAGGGATACTTTTAAGTAAAAAGGAAAGAAAAAAACACAACCAAACAAAAAGAAAATGTTTTCAGTGGGTATAAAAGGTCCCCAATGCTAACTGTTGTCCTATGCAAATTCAATCCCTGTGCTACATATTTATATAGATATAGGCAATGGAATTTCTAAGTCAGACATCCCACAAAGGTCCTCAGCATTAGAAATTATGTAAGTGCCTATCCTGGTTAACATGGCTGTCTATCACATTGCATGATATGTGATGCAGTGGTTGATTTCCTTTTGCGTTATGAAGCATGCTTGGAATTCTACTTCTTAAAATTAGTGATCTTAATGGAATTATCATAGATTGAGTCCTCTTCATAGTTCTTGCATTCACCTGTACTTTAGTGTCACAATGGAATAAAAGCACTCAACAGCACAGAACCATAATCAAGGTATATTGTTTGTGTAATTGTCATGGCTCAGGGAGATTGCTGTATCCTTAATTTTTCACTTTATAACCATAGAATGATAGAATCATAGAAACATTTAGTTTGGAAAAGACCTATAGGATCATCCAGTCCAAACATAACCCTACTCTACTAAGCCCACTGTTAAACCATGTCCCCTCAACACCGCATCTACACAGCTTTTAAACACATACAGGGATGGTGATTCAACCACTTCCCTGGGCAACCTGTTCCAGTGCTCAAAAAACTTTTCACTGAAATTTTTTTCCCTAAACTTCCCCTGGCACAATCTCAGGCCATTTCCATGCTGATACCCACAGAACAGGTTTCAGTGAACAAAGGTGAGGTGCAGGGAGGTGTTAATTCAGCTTGGCTCTGTCTTGCCTTCAGACACCCTTGTCTGTGATGACCTGTGGGGGATTGTCAAAAATGACTCAGCCCTGAGTTGTCCAAGATAAGGGGACAAAGGACCAAAGCCTGAATGGAACCCAAACAGCAAACATTTCAACCACTTTCTTGAGATAAAGTATCTCCATACTAGACATCACAAAATCAGTAGAACTAGTAGGGTTCACCCATGAAAAGATAAAGGGAAATCCCCTCACACCACCAAAGATAAACATTCTAGATTGTCCAGTTTCCTTGGGCATAGCTCTGCTCTTTTGCTGATTATAAGGACATGAAACACAGAATTCTTGTAAAAATTCACCAGTCTGTAAATGAACATGAATAGATCAATTTCCCAGTTAGCAACCTTTCCATTATAGTTAAAACAGTGTAAAATACTGCGGTATATTAGAAGTTAGATTTTTTTCCCCAAGAAAAAGCTTTTCTAAACAAATGAACTGGGTGGTGCTAGTTATAAACATAAGCTTTCCATAGATTTTTTAGCTTTATAAGGACTCATTAGTATTTAAAATGCTAGATGCTGCTCATTCTCGGTTGCCAAAAATTTTTAATGATCTTTATCTTTTTTTTTGTCATCCATTCACCAAATATCCCTTCATTTTTCATTGATTTCTGCTTGTAGAGCCACATCAGCATCCCATTTTCCTGTATGTTCAAAGTAATAAACATGTCAAGTTTTTTTTGTGCTTAAGTACCACAAATCTCATCTTCCCAAAATTATTTTGAAACAAGTCCTATATAGTGACTGAAAATGAATTTATAGATCCCTAAGTTATTGCGATACATTTGAAAATACTAATTAGTATCTGCCCCTTTCTAGATCTACTGTGAAGGTGAGAACAGCAATAAGAGATCTGCATAGGGAATATTACAATTAGTAATAGAATGATAGATTTAAAAGTATCAGGCACAGAAAACATGTCTTCCCTAGATACTTAAAAAAAATTAATGTAAACCTTAAGGGAAAAGAAATTCCATCTTGTCCAAGCATGGGGCATTATGAGAACAATTAGGAAATTAACAAATTTTTCCTAAAATATAATTGGAATTTAAAAGAATTATCTCATTGAAGTACACCAGAGATACCTGATAAACTGACAAGTATTTAACTGAAAACAACTAAATTTACTTGTCTTTGATTAAAAACAAAACAAACCAACCAACCAAACAAACAAAGCTTTCTCAAACCACATTTTGTACATGGAAACACAAACGGATGTGTGTGAAAATCTGCAGAAAATAAAAAAAGAAACAAAGTCCCCTGTTTCTATGCCATGTGTATTCATAAAAGTCTACAGTTCCAAGAGAATAGGGCAAGAATGGCAATAAGAATCCTACTTTGTGCTGCTTTGCTAAGGATTGGAGTCTATTACAGCCTCTTAAGTTCTGTATGCCTTTTCACCAAAAGTCCCAAATAAGCAGATCAAAATAGCAGCCACATTTTAAGAGAAAAGATGGTGTTTTTTGGAAAGGAATGAAGTTATACTGTAGGGTGCTCTAAGGATTAGAGATTGTTCTGGTATTTGTCATACAAGCTTGGACAGTAAACCTAACTGTAAGATAAAACCCTCCTCCTACTACTGTGCCAAAATTAAGGAAATGTTCAGATTGTGTTGAATCTAGGAGGCAGCAACTGCTTCATGAGGTAAGATGCTATATTTTTTGCCTCCTAGCTGTGGCTACAAGGTCACTGCTAGTAAATGGTTTAATGCAACCTGTTCAACTTTATCTTTGGTAGGACAGAATCACTCAAGCTCTCAGGCGTGCATCTGGCTCAGGAAGCAGTGCCAAAAAGCCTCTCTTTCCTAGCTGCGATAATGCTCTGGTTGTTAGGGTTCTCCTTTTTTGCTATACAATGAAGTTTCACCATAGATGTCTAAGCAATTGATTCACTTTGCATTGGAATGAAGAAAACACAATGCTTACACTGTTGAGCACTACTTAAAGATAGTATAACATCTCTCTCTTTTATCTTCCATTAATTTCCTTCATCACATTCAGTTTCCAAATGTCTTCCCATTAATTATTTGATAAACACTAGGTACCCTGGAAACATGAAGCTTTACTGAGACGCATGACTCTTCTCCTACTTTAAGCCCATTCAAGACCTGAATCTATAAGCAGCTACCTGTTTGACAACTCCTTATATGCACAGTAGCCAAGCTGATGGTGTTCTGACTGGTGTCCGAAAGATTTCCCACATTTGGAGAAAAATACAACCAAGAAAAAAACAACAAAAGCAAACCACAAAACCAAACCTTTGAGAATCCTTGTCAGAAATTATGATCTTAAGGAACTAAAAATTTTTCCATGTAATAATGATTTGTCTGCCTTTACTTGTTCCTTAAGTGAAATAAAGCTTGAACTTTTGAGAGGTTTTTGCTATAAAAGTCTTCTGGTATATGTTCTAAAATTACATACAAGAATTCTCACTTTTTGAAAATATTTGTGGTGGTTCTGTCCCTGCTGGGAGCCAAGGCACGTGGCCACTGTCACTGCCCCCTCAGCGCCAGTCTGGGGAAGCGGGACAGGGAAACACAGAGCCGGGATTGAGATAAGGAGAGTTTAATACAATGACACACAGAAAACCATTGCAGTAACAGCAATGACAACAGTGAGAAAAAGAGTGTACATAACAATCGATACCATGCAGACAAACAGGCAAAGCCCAGCTGACTGGCCACACCGGTGAGTCACCTCATGGAACCAGAACTGGCCCCAGGGCACAATTTCAGCATGGTATGGAATAGCCTGGCCACACCAAATTAACCCTGTCCTGGCTGAACCAGGACAGTATTTTACTTTTAACATTGAAATAGATTTACAAATAAATTTGCTGAAATTACTGAAATGAAAATAATCTAATTCTGTCTGAAAAAAAGCAAACAAAGACTTTGACAATAATTTTTGAAGTGTGGCTTCAATCACCATTTTTCAGTGAAAGCAGTTTTAATAAAAAAAGTCTGTTTCTATCCAATATCCTCCTATTTCAGTTTTCCACAGCCCTACTGCACCTCTATGTAGTAATCTTTAACAAAATCTTTGTTTTGTACACCATTCCAAAATTGCTAAATTTTATTTTTTCCTTAGCATAATTAAGTTCCTTCCACAAGTAGTGACTTCTCAGATTTCAAGCCATATAACCCCAAAACTATGCAAGGACACTTTACATGATCTTACAGTGGATTTAAATAGCACAGGTGGCAGCAATCTGATACAGAATATATTGTGATCTAATAATAAATTAAGTATATTGAAGGCTCAAACCCAATACTCAATTGAAAACTAATTCACAAAATGTAAAGAGAGAAATGAATGAACTAGGTAAAAGCTTGGTTAGAACCAGAACTACTAATAATACAGCCTTAGGTCATGACAAGGGAAGACAAACTATCACACCAAAGCAAATCTTCACTGAAAACGTGCTGTTATATGATGTGATGACACCAGTTGTTGGGTAATGTTTTCTTCCATTTATTTTAATGTGCTTTTTTGTTATATTCTAGCTACATGTATTACACAACCTCCACTGTTTAAGTAAGATATTTATTAGTTTGTTTGTAGAACTTGTAATGATAACAGTCTTCTTAATTATTTATTTTTAAGATTTGTTCAGACTGGTAAAATGTAAGAAGTTTGTAAGTTTTTGGGATGAGGCATGATTATACTGCAACCCTCCCCAAAACCTCACTCACTTCACAAGTTACACATGATTGTGAGTATTGTATCAAGACATAGGTAAATACTTTCATTTCAAGGGAACTTGAATATTGCTTTTTTCTGTGTCCATCAGTATCCCTCCTCCATTCTCCACAGTGTGACTGTCACCATCACCTTATCAGACAACTTGACACTACAATTGAAAACGAGTATTAGTAAGGAGGATAATGTGTCAGGGAAAGCTGTATTTCATCTGAGCCTTTCTTCACAACCTTTCCTTAAAAGGTCATACTTGTACAATCAGATGGAGCAAGCGTGTTCATCTGTTTCAACAACTCTGGCAGATGTTTCTAAGTTTCTTTTCTCGAACACTGAAACTATTCCCTTGCTTAATATAACCTTTGGTGATATTTTCCTTTTTAGATCAATAGTAACATCATATTTTTAATTTAAAACTTGTCTTCTCATGATCAGATGGCATGTAAATATTAACATTAGTTACCAGGTTTTGATCAACAAAAATGTATGTAGACGACCTTCCTGAATGTAAGTGTACTACAGATCACACAGTGTGTGACACTTGAAGTAATTTAAATATTTTTTTTATTTGGCAAGAACGGGATCAGTCTAGGAAAGTTTTGTTGCTATTTCTTTTGTTTAGATTTTTTTTTAATTTATAACTTTAGTAATAACAATTTTCAGTATCACAGTGACCAAAAGCAACTTCCTGTGTGATTTCTTTCTTTAATTTCAGAATTAGGGAACAAATTGAATATTCTTTTCCCTGTATTTTTCTCCAGAATGTTTTAGCGTCACTGAGGGAAGAGTCACTGAGGGAAGATGCTTTGTAGCCTGCCTGGACAGAACTGGAGCAGTAGATCTTGGAGTATAAAGTTTCCTGAGATTTCCTGAAGCAGGGAGATCCCAGGGGAGCAGAGAGATCTGCCCAGAGCCAGCTTCTCTTGCGGGTGGCGCTGACGGTGCAGGGGGGATTGCCAGGGCAATGTCAACCGCACCCTTAAAAAGAAGCATCACAGAGCGTGAAGAGCTATAATTCACTATAATGTGATTGGTTTTGTTTGTCATGTCAAGAAATGGTCAGCTAACACAATAAATTTAATGTTGAAAAATTACTACCTTATAGGAAGGTTTAAGACAGAAAATGAAAACTAATAATGCATTCAAAAGAAATATAACATTTTAGGGAAGAAAATCTGAACACAGTTTTGCATTTTTTAGACAGCTTGCTGTTGATGTGAAGCAAAAATATTAGGGTGAGTCCACCTGTCAGTTCCTAATTTTTACTCTCTTTTTCTTTCTTCTCTTTCAGTTACACAGATTCCCAGTGAAAATGAACTTTGATTGACTCCTACCAGCTAGCCAGGTATTATTAACAGGTATTTTGTCATCTATTTCTCTCCAACTCTGTTATATATGCTATGCTATCTACTAGTTTTCTTCTAGATATTACTCTTGCAGGTTAAAAAAATCCCAAATTCTGTCACTGTTTCATTTTCCTCCCCAATTATAAAACAACATTCTCTTTGTAACACTCTTCATTATGACTCTTCGCTAGCATAAGAGAAGTGTATTTTACTGATACTGGTGCTTTGTAGTGAAAGGCACATTCACCAAGTCTGTATACTGTACATTTAATGTTTTTGCCAATTGTTAAAGAGAAGCATTGTCAGCTGTGGAAAAAAAAAAAAACAAGCCCAGTAGCAGCAAGTATATAAGAGATGGATATGTGAGATGTATGAAGATGGTAGAAATTATTTTCTTTTCAGTGTTTCCTATATCATTTTTAAATGGAGGATTGAAAGAATCTGTTATATTGCGTGAAACAGCTATCAGAGAGTATATAGAGAAAGAAGGATCATGATGATAATAGGAAAACTGTAGCCAACAGTTGAGATTTATAATAACCGTGACTTAACAATGAGCTGCATAGATGCTGGCTTTCCTACCTCTCTGACAGCTCATATAACTGCAATGTGTTTTCCATCTGATTGTAGAGATACAGCTGTTCAGAGCTCATTGCAGGATTGCCACTTGTACTTGGACTGGAAAGAGCCTAGCAGCAAAGGAGAGAAAGGAAGGCACAAGGGATGGTAAGGTTGGATATTAAGAAAATTATCTTCACTGATAGGGTTATCAAGCACTGGAAGAGGCTGCCCAGGGAAGTGTTGGAGTCCCCCTCCCTGGAGGTACTTAAAAGCTGTGTAGATGTCGTGTTTAGGAACAAAGTGACCTGGCAGTGCTGGGTAAGTGTTAGGACTTGGTGATCATAAAGGTCTCTTCCAATCAAAATTATTCTATGATTCTATGACAAGGTGTCACATCCTGGGCAACCAGGATAATGACACAAGTTTGCTACTTCCCAGGTCAAGATTAAGGTGAAATGATGCCAAGGATCTTTCAATTCACAAAGCACAACTTTATTCGTTAAAAACACTATTGCCGTGATATGAAAACAACTTTAGGTGCTCACAATGGTTCACAACCCTATTGGCAAAATACTGTGTCAACAAACCTTGCAGTATAAGTGTTCAAGTCTTGATAACCATTTATGTTAAGAGAAGGGAAATAGAGAGAGAAAAAGAGAGAGAGAAAGCAAGAAAGCAAATAAAGTTTTCACCAGTCCTGGGTCCAGTGTTGGTCCAACCAGCCTAATGACCTGTTCCTGGGGGCACCATCTGAGGCTCTGATTTGTGCCCTTTGTGAGGGGCTCCTCCTTCATGAGAGGATTTGGACCATTATGTTAATCAGATGTTGTGCGCGGTCTCTGCTTCCAGAATCTTCTTAGAAATGGGTTGGTGGGCTGTCATGCACAGTCTGTGTTCTGGAATCTTCCTTCATAGTGCATACAATGTGGAAACAGTTGTATCTCCTTCACTGGCTCCTCACATGGTTGCTGAAGAGAAGGAAACCCAGCACCAGAGAAGTGCCACCCCTCCTCCGTGGGGCAATAGTAATAGCCACTGGGAATGAAACGCATTATCAAATCTCAATACAGAAAACATGTAGAATGCCTCTGGTATAAAGAAAACCCTTATGGCATTACTGAATTACTGTCTAACTACTGAATTAGGTAAAAAATATTCTATAGTACTGCCTATTTTAAGACAACAAGATTTTTGTTTTTAAAAGAACAAAATTAAAAACTATTGATATGCGGAAAAAGAAAAGGTAAGTCAGCTGGCTAATTACCATCTTGTAATTCTTAAGTTATGTCGCTGTTATGTCCACAAAACAAAATATTGAAAGACAAACATGGGGTCATTGACCACTCATAAATTTATTTGGTGACATTATAAGCATTTCAGAGTGTCTGTGAAGAAAGTAATCATCCCTTCTCTCTGCAAAGGAATACAAGCTAAGGAAGCTTCTGTCTTCATTGACACATGGTGTATTGACATTTCAGTAACATAACAAATCCATCTGTCCTCTGTCCTTGAAGTGTGAAAGAATCTAACAAATATAGTATGCTAAAAGAAACAGGCAAGGATATCTAACTTCATATTGTGTTGATCTCCCAATTAAATGAGCCAGAAAATGTAAAACCTCAACCAGGACATCTATCTTACTCCTATCTTGGTTGTGGCCCATAAAGAGGAAGGGACGAAACTGTAAATTAAGGAGAAACCAAAATATTTGTGAACCTACATGAAATGAGGAGAGGTAGGAGACTGCGGATAAAGTGTTAGAGCTCATGAGACAGTGAAGAAATCTGTATACCAGGTTTTGATTGCCTAGAAGACATCTTTTACTTGGTCATGATGCTGGTGTTCTAAAGCATAGCAGAAATTCCGTGTGGTAGCGGAACCAAAGGATAGACGGATCTCTATGCTACAGAGATATCTGCTCCTACATTCCATCTTTACGATAGGTAGATATAAAGTTTAAAAATGAGATCTTTCTGGCAGATAGACTGAAGCTCTAATGGCTTTTTTGCATATATGAGGAGCTCTGCAGCTGGAATGAAAAAAGTTTTGATTGAACAAAACATTTAAATAATTGCTGCAGAAAACAGTTTTATTTGAAGTCAGTAAATTTCAGCTGATCAGTTTCTTTCCACTTCTCACTGCTCCCATTGTTATATATTCATATCAATGGCAACAGTTCTGAAGTTATTATTCTGAGTTGAATAAAAATAATAAACTCTGATTAATTAACAAAATTAAACCTGACACTCAGAAGTGCTTTATGAGTGAGTTGTTCTTAGAGATCCTATTACCAAGTGAGAAAGATTTTTTGGAAGTAAATGTTAATTACCTTAGTCATTCCTCACAATCTGTTTTTTTTCTAACTTGATAAACTATAGACTGGTCCCACAGAGAAACAGATCCAGTCACCAGTGTGGTCAGGCTAGAAAATTCTGTCATTGCAGAGTGAGTTTCTCTTCTTGTGCATGTCATGGTCCTGTGTTGTGTGTCTTGTGTTATGCAGAAATTCAGAATTGATAAGCAAAGACTCTTTTTGGAGGTTTAAAAAAGCTTATTAATAGAATTCATGCATAAAACACTTGACTAGTGGATGTAAATATTCCTAACTCATCCAATAAGCCAAAGCCTTTTGTGGAAAACTTGCCCTCACCTGATGATATCCTGAAGTATAACATATCTTTCTCATAATGGATTTTTAACTCTTCAAAAGAGCTATGTCATAGTCAAATGGACTATACACAGATGATGCAGTCTGGGTTTTGAAAGAACTTAGAGTGAAAAAGACCTTTTCCCCTGACTTTATTCTTTCTGATATTTGGGTCAGAAAGTTTTTGTGATAGTGCTGAAATAACCAGGAATACTGTCCCATCAAAGAGAACGGAATACATACAGCCTGTAAAGCCACAATTCTAGATCTGCCAAAGGGTCTTTAATTTTAAGTCTCCTCAATGAGCTTTTAAACAGAATATCCAGCACAATATACTAAAATTAAAAATGAGTAGTTCTTGTTAATTGTTTTTCATCTGAAAATTGTTAAGCATTCTTAGTTATTTTAGGCATCTCTGCTGTTTCTATTTCATTCCAGCAATTACAAGCAAGCAGACAGCTTGTGCTCAGATTAAGTATAATAATAAACCTATTTCAGCTTCATAAACCAATATTTCCTTCTATGTTTTTTCTTGCTTTTTATCAATCAGCAGGATCTGTCCCCTTGAACTTCTCAACTGCACTCCTGCTTCATCACACTAAATATAATTTTCTATGCTTCTGAAAATATGATAGTAGCAGGCTTTTAGCAGTAATTATAGGAGTACCAGGATCTGCAGACCTCAAACAATCCTATCACTTATTGGTGTTTTTATAGAGTTCCTGCAACTTAGATTTCTGTATATGATCAGAAAAGGTTTTCCTCCCTGTGGAGAAAAGTTTCTGTTTCTGGGAATCAAAATTCAGGGCTGGAATTGGAGAAGTAGAAAAACAATACTGAAAAAGTGCCTTAAGATAGCTTTTCTAAAGTCATTTATATGAATAACGCTGTTGGAGAAGCTGAATCATAGAAGCTACAATACTGTTATATATAAGGGCAACAAACCAACCACTTAGTACTTAAAGCGTTTGTGAAAGTCTCCAAAGACAAGTATTGGAGAACTTGTCTTGCAATATTTGTTCTTTGCTACTTTATATGTCCATGTTTCATATGATTGTTCTGAAATGATGACTTGTAGTTTGGAATCCCCTACATTTTATGAATGTTTTTTTTTTGAGAAGGGAAGTACAAAATGTCAGTGTTATCAGTACCAATTGATACAACGAAGGTAGAGACCCTTCAGTGGTAGCAAATACCTGTTTTAGAAAGCAGTAATAGTCATTTGCTGACTAGGATATCCTATAATGTAGTTTTTTACACTTTAGAACAGCAAATATTAATATTATTACAAGAAATTGAATTTTGAATTCATACTTTGTACAGGATCACATAAAAAAATAAAACCTGAAAAAATCAATAATGCGTTGCCCATAGGCACTGATGAATACATTACGTCTTCTAGGGTTAGGTGGAGAGAAAAAAAAAAATTACAGGGCAACATCAGTGCTTATTATTTTACCTGATTGAATTTCTGGGGCTGAGAACATGACTGTGTGCAAGATTGAGATACCTGAAAACCTGTGGGGTAAAAAGAGAATGGAAAAGTCAGCTAAAATAGATTTTCAAAGTTAAGGTAATAAGACTTAGAAATTTCACATAGAAAAAAAGGAAAACAGAAAAAGGCCTAAGATATTTTCCTTCTACTCAGCTAAATAGGTAAATAACTTGAATAGGCTCAGGCAGTAAATATGCTACCCATCAATTAAAACCTAGCATGAACATAATGCAACATTTAAACAAATTTAAGATGCTAGTACAACCCAGCATAAAGGAAACTGCTTTAAGGAAGTGCCAGCATTTATCTAGAGTCAGTTTATTTATTTGGCCATTTAAATTTTTTAAGTTTAGGAAAATAATGTTAATAATTAATATTAAAATAAGTACGAGGAGAATCTGTTTGTAACGTGACTTCTGAGGCTCATTTTTAAAGCTCATACTTGTTTTAGTATAACCATATAAGTTAAGTATAATCATAATGAGGTAAAGTAAAATGTATAAGGTTTATGTATAATCATAAGAAATTATTTTATATTTTCATTGAAAATAAGTCATAGAATTAATTTTTTTTTCCTATTTTTATCATTATTTTAAAGTAATGTTTTGGAAGCAGGTAAAAAAAAAGTGTTTCGATGGCTAGAACAGGACTTTGATAACAGTTAAAGATCTGTGTTGCAAACAATCAAAAGCAATATTCAGCAGTTGCTTAAACTACTTTTGAACATGAAAGATACTTTGATTTTTTCCTATGAAAATTCAGATTTGCAGTCTTTTACATAGGCATCTTATTACAGCTATAAATGTAACTCCTATAATTGCACCTAAGAGCCAGGCAGAATGGTGTGTCAGCCCTGTGAAGGTCCAAATTTGTTAGCTGCATGTAGACTTCACTATGTATGTGGATATCTTTGGCTTTTGCCCAGGACCTAATGATTACTTTTATTCAAAGTCACAAGTGGAGATGTATATTATTGTTACATATTATTTACTTATGCTAGCTTGTATTATTTGCTTGAGGTAAATTGCTAAGCCATTTAAGCTAAGGTAATAGTTCTGGCTTGTACATCATCTAATGAAAGAATTTAAAACTACACTACTTCCTGCCTAGGAAAAAGTTTACCATGCTTGAACAAATCTGCCCCGGGGGATTTTTCCATACCCTCTTGAAGCTGCAATGCTTAACAATAAAACGTAGGAACTGTGCTGGCAGAAATAACAGAAGGCTGGTGACTGCTGTAGTGCAAGAATCCTCTTTTATTCTTTCTGTTCCAAGGACTATTTCCTTTATCTCCATGACTATTTAATGTCTAATGAGTAAATCAATCTCTAGAGCAGAGGCAAGAATCCAGCATATTCACTGTAAGTTCCATTTCTTTAAGTTATGTATATACTCAGTTTTATATTCAACTAGGTGCGATTTGTATAGGTAAAGGAAAAAATTTATTTTGGATTCTACTATCAGCTGAGATCCCATCTGTGGTGAGTGGAAAGAAGGAGGTTCTTCTAGTCACCTGAACCCAAAAAAGACACGTCTGTCAAACTATCACCTCAGGTGTCCATTTGCAACTCCACTTACTAAAAACTAATATTAGATGACTAGCTATGTCTAGCTCTCTATGATTGAAATAACTTCTAAAATTAGACAGCATGGAATCCAAATCTTTGACCCTGTTTTGCTCATCACTGGTGATGTGAAAAAAAACTAAATACAAAAAAGCTGATTTCAGCATCAACATTAGTGATTGGAATACCTTTTCTAAAGTGGTAGGTTTCAACCTCATTTATTTGGAAAACAACAAAAACAAAACAACTAAATCTTAGGCATCTCACAACTATGTAAGGGCTATGAGACAAAAAGCAGAAGAAAGAGGTAAACCATACTTACGCTCTAAAAAGAATAAGTTAGGAACTAAGGTGGTCGTGTTTGTTGTTTCTCCAAGAGGCTCATTGTTAGCCTGTGCATGTTGATGAACCATAAACATATATGTATATTGTAGACTAACCATAAACAGTTTTCTGCTCAGTGTACAGAGGTTTCCTTCAGTCTCACTTTCATTCTTTTTTCTTTTTGCTTTTTCTTTTTTTTTCTGTTGTCTCATCAATTGCCTTCTTGAATATCTGTACAGAATTTGGAAAGCTAGCTCTGAAGCAGATTTCCATTTTGTAGATTATACAACTAACATAAATTACAGGTGTATTTTCTAGGATTTGACCATTGGCTATGACAGATTTTCAAAGTATCTGTTGATTTAGTCAGTCTGCAGTTAATTTATTGTGGAAAATATTGAGAAACAGGAGCAAGTAAACCTGCTGTTCATATTCTGTTTTTCCATTAAATAAATACAAAAATGGAAGTCACAGAGTTCAGCACTGTAATAAAAACAAAGATTTGCACTTCAAGAGTTTTGTGAAAGTCATATGTAATATACTAAATAAAAAATTATAAACCATATAAGGGAAGAATTAGAAAAAAATACATCCAGATAGTTAATAATTTGTTTCTGAATCATTAGACCCTTGTAATAACTTTCTAAGTTAACTGATGTCTTGATCAGGTAAAGACTAAAACCTTACAGTTCTGAAAAAGATCCCCAAACAACAACAACAAAAACACACCAAAACCAACCAAACAAAAAAACAACACAAAGAAACCCTCTCCAGACTTTGGATGTCTAGGATGTCAGGAATGAAGGGATAATGAAGCGGGATCTCGTCCATATATCAATAAAAATTCAAATCTCACAGAAATTACGGACATGTTAATGAATATGAATGTCCATGAATATGGACATACTTATATACTAAACTTGTCAGTAAATGTTATTCAAACAATAATGTATATGTTTTCTTGTTTTCTGAAATTATTCTCATCCCCAAATGGATTAATTTAATGTAGTTCCTTGCAATGAAATTACATCGGAGTGGTCTTAACCCACTCTCACTCCAAATGGCTTATATATGAAGTGAGAATATTCTCACTAAATCATCTGGACATTTATGTCTAGAGATATTTAAATCTGTCCAGTGATTTCCTTTCCATCTGAAACATTTTTATATATAATGAAACATTGATAAGAAATATTTTCAGAGTAAAAAAGCTTCAGATAAATGAGTTGTCTTTTCCCAAGAGTTTGTTTTCTATCCTAGTTGAGAAGATGTTCCATAGGAGTTTTACTTGTATATTGGTTATGTACTGAATTAATGACACAACTGGCTGCTTGTCAGACCACATGGACCTGAGTACTACAATGTATTGATCTCATGATAACGAAACTACTAAGCCCTAGTTAAATGTCTTCATATGGAGAGACACTACTAAAGGCAGCGTGCTTCACTAGATCTGTATGTGTTGAATGTCAAAAGCCTGAAAACTGAAATCCTTCAAAGATCTTAAGTAGTATTCCATTCCAAGAACATAGAAGTAAAATTATGTATCCTGTGAAAATCTAGTGTTATTTGCTTGGATTTTTTGACTATCATTTAGTTTCTTTAATTGGATAAAGGTTTTAGATTACTCAGAAGCATTCTGTCTTAATGTGCTGACTGTAGTCAAAATTAGGCCACTTTGATTTGACGCCAGCCTAGATCCTAAGAGGAGATGCTATCAAAATGCTTAATTAATGTGGTGGGTTAACCCTGGATGAGTGCCAGGAGCCCACCAAGCCTCTCTATCACCCCCCCTTTCCTTCCCCTCCTCAGCAGAGCAAAAAAGAAAGGGGAGGAAAATAAGATGAGAAACAAAAAGTAGTTTAATAATAATAATAGAAGCAAAGCTAAGCAAA
>JAVSBS010018881.1:63967-77173 GCA_033124195.1 Coracias cyanogaster | reverse complement strand
CCTCTGCTGGTTTCAGTCATACTGTCTGGTTGTGAGATTCATCCATATGTCAACTTTAATTCAGGGCCTATTGCTCACGCCCTGGCACTTCAGCACCCCAGAGCCAGAAAGTGTAAATCCTGCTTTTCATAAAAACAGCCTTTATTTTTGAAGTGGCCAGTTTAGATACCATGGTTCTTCAAAAAGTTAGCCAGTATCAACTGCCTGTTCTTCAGAGAGCATTATTAATGCCCAGCCCTTTGAGAAGATCAAGCATGTAAATCGGCAGCCCAGGCTTAAAGATCACCCCTGGTGCGGGGAATATCTACATCTCTGCTACGCTTATTCATCAGAGTCAAAAACAACTGGCGCAGATCCTTGTGCTTTCAGAGGCCTGGAAATAATTCTGCAATCTGCTTCCCCTTTGTGGATTTTGTGATGTTTTTCATGGTGGTTTTGTTTTGTAGCCCTCTGTCCCAAGCTAAGACATCCCAGCACACAGCATCGCAGCTTTCTGCCCTGAGCCACGCTGGTCACAAAAGCAGGTCACTGATTATAAGGGGAGGAGAGAGAAGGATTGATAGAAACATCAGGAACCTCAGCAACAGTAAGGCAGTAACAAGAAAAAGGATAACTATGGGAAACCAGAAAAGAAAATAGAAAAGAACACACACAAAAATCAAGAGTGAGCTGAGCAACAGGAACAGCAGTAAGAAAGTGAGGATAAACAGGAGAGGGAAGAGGAGAAGCAGGAACAAGACAGAGTAAGAGGTAAGGGAGAGCATGGATAAGACACAAAACAGTCCTGAAATACAATCTAATTCTTATTACACTAATAGTTCTCTCTTCAGGCTCAAGGTTAAGAGGTAAGTGTATAAATAATTCTTCTAGTTGTGTCAGGAGAGGAAGGAGAGAGGGAGAGGAGTAGGGGTATATTTTTCTCTTGAGGAGTCTCTACTTTTATTTTCTGTATCCAGAAGCAAAGTCACGCTAGCCGTCAGAATTCAGCAAGACGATATATGGGGCCACAGCCCAAAGCACCATCTATTTCTTTTTCTCTATAACTTCAACTGTAAGGATCTCCCCTTCTCCTGCTCTGGGGGATGGAGCCATACTAATAACCAGAGACTCCTTAGAGCTTCCTTTGTGCAACGGTGCAGGTTTAGGCTTAGCATCTGCATTCAGCTCTTCCTTTTGTGCAGGGGGTGCAGATGAGGCCTCAGGCTCCGCGGGTTTCTTCTCCTCTTGTTCAGGCTTGCTCTCTGCTTCAGCTGGAGGTGCCTATAAACAAGAAGTTAAATGTTTTCCAGTGCTGCAGAACAAATTCAGGAATAGTTCTACTCTGTGCATGCAGTGGAAAGGCACAGCATGGATGCTGCGATTAATGGCATGCAACATGTAAATTTGTATTTAGATGCTGAAAATCAGTTTCTAAATGAAAAATGCTATTAGAATGTCAACATAAAACCTAGGAACAGCTTGTGGGTAGTGAGGGTATCTGTTTCTTATGAAGCAGACACATTTAGAGGCACACAACCCTTATGTCTTGCCTTTATGTACTTACTGTAGTACAGGAAGAAAAAGCGTCATGTAAATCTTGATATATTGCCCAATGACCCTATTCCTCGGCAAGCCTGTTTGCTACTAAGTTCACAAATGCACATTAAATTGAGCAATGCTTCTGCTCCAATCATAGCATTGTAGTCATTGGTGTAAGCAAAGGCCTTTGTTTAAATTAAAAAAAATAATAAAAACACAGCAGTTCAGCTGTGAAGACAGAAAAGGATTCTGCTACCTTTGTGTAAGTATGTAGAACGGAGAAGTTTCTTACTAACATTTCCCAGAACACACATCAACTAAAATAACAGTTTTCTCCTAAGTGCAATATGTTGGAGATTTAATCAGTTTTAGCTATGTGGGCTACATTTCAGGTTTTCTTCTTAAGATTTGTGACAACCAGAGATCTGACTTTGAATTGGAAAGTTCACCATGTGCTTGAGTCAGCTGGATCAGATTACTGTTTTATAGGATATTTCTGTATTGACTATTGTTTACATAAAATTAGAAGATCAGATGCCCTTAGGGTCTTTGCAAAGTCTATTTGATCTTTCCTTGTTTGAGGATTTTTGTTTGCTTGCTTTTTTCCTTGCTTTTTCTTTGCTTTTGTTTGCTCTGCTCTGCATGGAGTCCAGGTCTGGGAAGACTTGAGCCAAACTTCAGAATGAGTGTTTACAGAGATTAGGTACAGTGATTATATCTCAGCTACTGGGAGTTTTTGCACTTGATTGCGGTAAGGTTCCATTGCCATCTGCTCTGTTTCCCCAAGCCCTCCCAGTATCTTTCAGCACCTGGAAGAATCTACTCTATTTTCTGTGGCATTACCTGAGCATCTTGTGATCTCTTCAGCTGCAGCAGCTTGGCAAGGCCGTCTTTTCCTTTTCCTCCAAGCATTGCTTTAAACAATTTTGGAGTTTCTTGTTTCTGCCCAAAGACACCAGCCAAGCCCCGTGGTTGTTGCACTGCTGGTCCTGGAGCGGGTTTCCCCTTCTCCTTCAGCAGCACCCTGGAGACAGGAAGGAACAAGAACACATAACAATGCTGTGAAACTGAGCAAAGTTCCTGCAAAGCTGAAATGGTCACATTCATCGATGAAAATCTGGCAACTTTTCCAGCTAATTTTTTTGCGCCAGGTCCAGTGGCAAAAGCAAAGCTGGAAAGGGTAAGGATTTTACCCTAGGCTCTAGTAGAGCTGGAGGCTTCTGTTCGAATTTGGAGTTCCTTACCTACATCCTGGAGAATAAACAAGTGCAGGCTCAAATTAAGGTGTTGCAAAGCAGGTGAAAATTTTATAAGGTGAGAAGTAGTGTGGAGGTGAACGGATACTTTGTACCTGAGGTGGCAATCTCTTACCTGGGCTTCTGGATACAAATTCAGAGAGAATTTAGTGCTCAGTTGGGAGTCCAGCTAATGTTTGTGGAAGTAATAGTTTACCAAACCATCTTCCAGCATGGCTCATCTCCCATAGGTTAGGTTAGACAGTGGTACTATTTTTTTGGTCTTCTTCAGTAGAAGATGACACCCTGCAGATATATAAATTGCTGCCAGTCATGTAGCAGGCTAGATTTTCACACCCTCCCATAGCTGTTCTGATTTGCAGCAATAACGACAAGAAGTGAGAATGAACGACGAGGGTAAAGATTAATGACAGTTCCAAGATGATGGAACCAGTGGAAAGCAGAGAGCTCCCAGCTTTCAGTTTCTATTGGTTACTGTACAGTTTTCAAGGCAACTTCTCCATCCTTGCAAAAGCCCCGACTTAAGGCTTTTTATTAACAAGAACTATACTTGCAGTCTGAAGTACAGTAAATCCCATAATATTACAATTTTTCTAACATCTTGTATTCTCTAACTTCAGGAATTTTGGAAGTGAAGATTTTACTTCTTGAGGTTTTATTGTCAAATTTGAAAAGTACACTTCAGCAGCTTAAATGAGTTTATCATGTAAAGACCATACAGTGACTATCAGGCAGGTGATAATAGAACAAATTTCTTGCTTGAATAAATCCTTTAAGTTTATTTCAAGGAGTCCTTTAAAGGTGTGGAATGGCCACAGAGAAGTCTAACATAAACCTTCCAGGGCAGAGCAACTGATAACTTGATTCCAAACCTGAACATAACTGCAACCTTTGTCAAAACAGTGCACAAATGTCCTGTTGGTGCCTAGTTTTTCTAGAGACATGGCTGACCATACATAGAGCATGAGAGTTTTGGAAGAATCAGTGAATGCCTGGAGAGGTGAACAGAATACATGGCCTCCAGCACAGCACAGGTACTGCATATCTTTAAAACTAAATAGGATATCCTGTATCTAGTCTGATATCTAGAGAAGGCTTTGAGCTCAAATGGGAGTGCAGATACGAGAAATGGATTATTATGATCCTGCAGTTGAGAAAGGCTGTCTGGAGGAAGCAGAATTTAATGGCGTGACAGGATATGATTGGGGTGGGCAAGAAAGCAGAAGGTGGTAGTGTGGGACGGAGAGAAAGGAATAACAAGTAGTGATGGTCGTACAACTGTTTAGAAAGATGCTGGAAAAAAGTCAGGGAGGAGAGGTGCTGGGGACCATCAGCCAGTGGATTTGTTCCACCTTTCTACCTGTTGATACTGGTTTTGAAAATTGGGTAATCAGCCCCTTCTGTGTCTAGGTTCCTTGTTCCTTGGGGAGATGATAATTCTCAAGAAACTGCAGTTTGACAACCAGGGCTGTTGAAACATTCTGAATGCTACCGTCTACTAACACTTCCACTAAATGAAATGTCACTCCTGTGCTGCATTCTGACTTCTCTGATGGAATTTCAAGCCTGGGAGGAACCTTCCAACCTTTGATAACAATGCAAGGCAACAGCTGAGAACAATAAGATTGCTGAAGTATGCTAATAACAACAAACTATTTCCAAGTATTTGGATCTTTTACAAGGTATTTTGTCGTAAATTTGACAGAATATTTTGTCCTTTCAAAGCTGGGGAAATGGTGATCCCAGCAAGCTACAGCCAAAGCAAGATGAAAAGTAGTCTGGGGTTGAAATCCTATTTCGGAATCATTTTGAACAAAATGCACACCTCTTTAATCTGTGTACTTTCATCTTGTCAGGCCTGACTTTAAATCCATTCATAACTACTGCTTAAGGTTTTGGAAATGTGCACAAGTCTGTGGGTTCATTGAAGTATATCTCTGTAGAAAACTTAGCCCTTAACTAACATCTATCCTGCAGTTTTTTTCTTGACTATGTAAGGAGTCCTGATACGCATCTCTGTATACTATTTGTTTTGTTACCCTAAATACAACAGAGAAGGAAATACAGGACTTCATTCTTGCCACATTTCCAGAACCCTTGGAATCCCTGCCAAGACCATGACTTCCACTAGATACTACCAGGCAAATATGACCTCGAAATGCGAATGTGTTTACATCTCGTGCTCTTCCAAGGAAGGAGTGCAAATCTGTCTAGAAGCAACAACTGTCCATTTTGCAGCTACTAATGTGATTTAAAAACTCGTATTAGGACATACTTTGCTTTCTTCATAAGAAGTTTTTCTGAGTCAGGATAGTGCACCAAGATTTCATTGAGTGTTTTCTTGTCCAGAATGAAAAGGTTGGCGAAACCATGAGCCACCACGTTGGCAGTCCTTCGATTTCCTCCACCTGCAGCTAATAGGCTGGAATGAAAATAAACATCATTAGTCACATTGTAACTTGTCCTAGCGAGGAATCTCTTTGCTGGTGGTTCTCCATTGAAGTTACCATAAATCTCCCTTATGCACCCAACTGTACTATCTGGCGTTCTCTAAAGGACCTTTACGGTTGGCATTTGAAATATCTTCTTGCCTCAGGAAGGCAAATTGTCAATACTGATCGGGCATACATAGATACTAAGGACTGTAAAAAGTCTTGCTAGATAGAGACATTTCTCCCAAGAGAGACCCAGTGCAAGGACTGCGTTTGTTTTAGTCCTCATGTGAACTTGGCATTTCCTCAGTTTTATTGTTGAAAATGATTTACATCAGAAGTAGAGCAACACAAGTCCATTACAATTGAAAGAATTATATACAATGTATGAATTGATTCTCCAAGAATTTTAATTTTCCTGAGTGAATCACTTCTGTGGTACACTGGTTTTCAGTTTTCTCACATACCACACCTCATGTTTGAAAGTTGGCAAGTTGAATGATATGGATTAGGAAGGTCTTTCAGGCTGACAGTTACAAATGTGTCTGCCAGAAAAAGAACTCTTTTGTTTTGAAAGTAAGGCATTAGACCAGTTTAGCAAGTAGCAGTTGGCCATAGGAAGGATATCCACATAAAAATTAGATGATGTACAAATAAAAATTAAATTGTTCATCTTGCATTAAGCAAATGAAATGAAGAGACTTCACATCTCAGCTCTTAGTACTAAAATAGCTTTAGTGCTATATTCAAAAAGATCTACCCTAAAATTTGTCCCTTAAATATTTCCCAGTGAGTTAATACTTTCAGAGAATATTTGGTAATCTACCCCATAAAAAGTGATTTAATACTTATCTAAAATATTGATCAAGGATATATAAATATTGGGTTTAATATTTTATATATTTATAGACCATATTTATAAGTATTAGATCATACAGATAATACATTTCATTTATAAAGAATAGTAAGAGACCTCTGCAACTGTGTGTTGTTTACACAGACACACGGTTTTTCTGCAACCCGAGACAGCAATCAATATATGAACTCAAGCTGAAAATGCAGTATATTGTCTCCTTTTTAAACAATTCTGTAAAATTCCTCAGGTAGAAAAGAATCATTTGCACAATATGAGAAACAGCAAAAAAAAAATTGCACACAGCTTTTGAGTTCTGTTGAATCACTTCTCAACAAGTCATTGAACAATCACTTCCAGGCTTTCCTAACAGAAAGCTCATTTTAACAAGGCAGACTAGGACTAAAAAGATCAGCTTTTTCATTATGGTGGTGATGTGAGGTGAATTTTACAAGTAAGACAGTCCTTACTCCAGCAGAATCATCTTTGACTAAGCTCGACATTATGAACTTCACTGAATCTGTTTTTAAGATTTCTAAAAATAACTGTGTTTTCCTTGCAATGGTTTATGATAATGTAACAGTTGTATTAAAAGAGGAATTGGCTTTTTTTACCTGTGACTCTGGTTGTTAGACTGAAGGGCTGTAATATCAGTATGAAATGAGAACTTTTGAATTCTTATGCTAGTAAATTTAATTTTGAGGTGGAAGTTGTCAACGTGCTGACTCAGCTATCTATGTATGTGTCTATTTTCATAGCTGATCTCTGTAGGAAGCTGCTGCTCATTGAAAAGAGCAAATAGATCCAGGGAATGGTGTCCGTATCAGCTGAACGTGCAGGATTGTGGTGACTCAGCTCAGCACCTATGTGCATGTGGAGAGAACTTGTGAGTCAGGAGAGGGAAACAGGTCTGGATCTTGCTCCTGAGCAGGATGTCAAACATCAAAGGGTAGAGCTCACTGAAAGAAAACAGCTGCTGCTTCATGGGAAATCCTGGTCCAAAGTGGAAAATGTAATCTTTTGCAAAGATAAATACTTCCTGTAGTTTTTATTTTTTTTAAATAAAAGTTAAAGTTACAAAACAGCTGAAAGGCTAAAGCTGAGACGAAACAATTAGATATCTTGTTGAAAATTTATACCAAATGGAGAAATGTTTTTATTTTTCCCGAATTACCATTTTCTGGTAGGAAATACTTCTAGTGAAATATCAGTAAATGGATGAATGAGGACATCTGGCTTAAAGTGTGAATTTCTCTAGGCTAATGAAGTGTTATAGCAGAATTTCTCTCTCGATTGTCTGTGCAGACAGGCTGTCATTAAGGCAGCAATCTGTCTCTGATTCTGAGATTATTTTTCTTCCCCAAACTGATATTATATATACAGGAAAGTAGTAATGAGGTTAAGCTGTTAATTGGAAGGCAACTCCTATTACTTAATCTGCTTCTGTAATAATTTTCAAGGATGAAATTGGCAACAGACTTATTTGAACATTAGTCTTGCATTGGCCTCCTAGTATAATTCAGGGAAATTTTTTCGAACAAAAATTTATTGTTTTCTTCAACTACTTTGCCCCCAGAAACTTTTAAAGCATCATTTACATGCATTTTGAACAGAGTGACATTAAATAGCAAGTGTCTTATAAATCCTGTGGTTAAACCACTGAGAATGAAGCTAACATATTTCCCTAAAAATATTCTTGAATCAGAAATCAGGAGGAAATCAGTCTGATATCAGGTGATAACCATGCTATGAATACTGAGGGGAATACCTGAATGTGCTAAATGAAGTGGTATTTAATCCATTAAAGAATATTTTTTTCATTTACTTCTGCTATATAGTATTCAGAAGTCCTTCACAAAACTTATATAGAAAGGCACTATACAAACTCATTAATTTTTAACATTTTGCCACAAGGAAGAGGATAAATCTCTATCAATACACTTAGTGCTTCATGTCTTTGTTTTTCTTCAATTTTGGAGATGTCTGTCAGTTGCTGTGTATTTTCTCCTTGAGTTTATCCACTGCCTGACATTTATATGCAAATTATGTGTGTCTGAACGGGTATGCTACTGCAGTAGGTTGATAATGAATAAAACAAGACTAGAAGTGTAGGGCTATAGCATTGCTGAGGGTTTTACTGGGCACATTGGCATTTATATAAGGAGTAACATATATTGGGAAACAAGTGCTCATCTGTATTAGATCAAAAGCCTGAAAATCCCTTCCTTGTTTTAAAACCAATCATTATCATTTCATTTTTTAAAAAATAAAGTCCTCGCTCCAAATACAAGACTAATAAATAATTGAAAACTAGGTATTGTTATGTATCTGGGCTGCTGTAGCTTTTTCTTTTGTCTTTTCATTATTCAGCCCTTACTGCATTCTCAGCCTTTCCACATAACTTACAATGTGGCATGTCGGTTTGAGGTTTTGCTCAGGTGTTATATTGCCATACAGAGAAATACCTTTCAAATAATCCTGTCTCAAAGAGCTGATAAAATTGTACTTTCCCACTCAATGACAAAGGTCTGTACCTATGGAGTATATCAGGTGTTTTCCACTTGGGGTCTAAGCAAGTTCTCTACGCACGTCACTGGATAAACGGGAATGTCTCTCCTACTGCAAAGGGAGTCACAAATAGAAAATAGATGTAAACCTGGCACAGAGCTGATTACGCTTTTCAAAAGGCAGATTAAAGCTACCAGCAAGAGGATTATCAATAACAGGAAGGCAGATGGAAGAAATCAAGGATCCAGTTTATCACATGCAGCAGCACATGTATTTTATTACTTTTCCTCCGGCCAACATCAACAGGGGATGCAGTGCCTGAAAACTAACACTTGGTTGGCTATTTGGGGAATATGGCACATAAGAGTTAGTGGATTTTGCATAGCAACCACATGGAGAATATATAAAACATTAGTAGCCACCAGAGAAAAATTTTCTCTCTTAAATAAACTCAGACCCAAAAATCTGGTTTGTCAGCCTTTTTCTTATTTTGCATGTTCTTCAACAACATGATATTCAAATGGGGATGCCTGATTTTTGGCAACTTAATCCCTACTTCAGCTCCTAAATGAACTAGTTTTATTTGCTATTTTAGATTTTTTTCATCTCTTTTCTTGCAAATTAATTATAATTTTTACCATCTGCTATGTAAGGCACCTACTATTACTATACAGCCAATAAAATGCATTTGGTCCTGCCATATTGCAAACCTGAGAACAGGAAGATTTCTTGAAATTTTAAAATGCTGAAGAAGAAATTTGTCTGTGTACCTCTGTGTCTATTTCCCAAAACACTTGTCTCAGATTTTGCCAGATGCTTCTGGCTTTGGATGCTTCACTTCTAGTTTCCTTCACTTAACTGTGTCTCCTTGTTCTGTGTCCTCTTGGTTGATCCTACCCACTTTAAAGGCTCCCCATGATGGTAGCTGTCATGCTTACTACAGGGAAGTTGAACAACCATTGATTATTTGACTAGTTCTAAAGAAGGTGTTAAAAACAGCAATGGACCTACCTGATCTCCCCAAATACAGCTCCTGCTCGTAGTGTAACCAGGACTTTTGTACCATCAGGGCCTCCAAGGACTTGAACTTCACCTTGTTTGATGATGTACATCTCTCTGCCAATCTCTCCCTGGGCACACAAACACATAAAGATCCCACGTTTTAGCAGGACAGTGGTTTTTTTGTTGAAATAATCTATCAGACTCTTCTTTAAGTATCTTCCCACTCCCTCATAAAGAAGTTTACCAGTATAATGGAGAAATAAATGTTTGTGCTCCTTTTCCTAGCACTGAGCACAAGCACAAAGACTGACTTTGGCAGTTCTAATTGTGATGTAGGACAATATTTGAACAGGAGTAAGACCATGTAGGCCAGCCTGGAAAAAGAAGACTAGATAATAATCAGGATTATAGCAGTCATTCCCATCAGGTGTTCTGGTAGAAACTAAATTACAGAGGCAGTGTATTTAATAACAGACAAGTGCAAAACCATCCATCCTTCATGGTTTAAAAAGCTTAAATTTTTACACTCTTACTTCTAATCATCACTTACCTAATTTCAAAGGAAAATAAGAATAAACAATAATTCAAAACTTTGTCAACTTTTATGCAATCACTGAATGGTTTAAGAGATTATTGCTTCATTTATTATCCTCCACATCATCTACTAGGATTCAAAGGTACAACAAAAAGCTGGCAAACTGGAGTAATATAATAGACTTCATAAACATGATCATAAAAGTCCTCACAACATCTCAGTGAGGCAGGCAATAACTATTTTTCCACTTGTGCATCCAGAGGTAAAGCAGAAACTGAATTTTAAAAGTGAAAAGGCAACAAGACTGAAAACAGAGCTTGCATTTCCTATCCTTTCACTTGCTCCTCCAAGCCTGCATGCAGAGCTTCTTCAGCGAAATATGATGAGACCAACATACATCCAAGGAGGAGGTGGTTCCAACAGGGATTTATTCAGCGTTTGGGAAGAGGATCATATACTTAACTCTTGGAGGGAGAGGGGCCCTTAGTGAACATGCTGGACGAGAATTGCTAAAGGCAAGTTGAGGGGCTCTGATGGTCACTTCTGGGTGTGGTGTGAACTGTGGGTTACTTACCAGAACAGTAATGGTATTGATACTTCATCCTCCCCCCTGTGCTTTAATTATGTCCTACACTGCCTATGAGTAAGTGAGTAAGTTTACCATGCCTTCTGGAAGGAGGCTTGGGCTCACTTGGTCAGAAGCTGAGCTATCTACCTGTGTTACTATCAGGCCATATTTGAGCCAAAATGCTAATAGAAGATAGACGACTTTGATAAGGGACAATATGACAGCATTCAGCTGGACGTCTGGAGATGGCTCAGAGCTATGAGTGAAGGCAGAGCAACATTAGATCCTGCTGTAAGGAGCGGCATGGAATGCAGTGTTTTTTCTACATTCTTGGATAATTCCACTTAAGAGTTCCTGAATACACAAATGAAGCACATGCCAAGAATCATAGACAGAGATCTGTAGGCTAGGTTTGTATGTATATATGTATTAAAAAAAATTAAACTTGCTCCATTTTGAATATTAAAACTTCATGATGTATCATTAGATAAGCCATATTTACATTAAATGCTTTCCCATATTACTATAATTTTGTTTGATAACGTAAGTAATAAAATCCATATTGTCTTGTTCTAGGTTGACATTTGAGACCACATTTGGTATTATTATACAGATTACCTTAATTATTTTTATGCTATCTAATTTATTCAGAATTAATCTTATTTAAAGAACACTTGACCGATATCTGAACTCTTTTTCTAAAATACATACCATAATTAGTATTTGAAAGAGACAACAATGCTCACCTTTTTGCAGACAAAGTCACCAGGTAAATACACAATGGATTTCAACCTTAGCAGCATGTCATATATCATCTGGGTATCACAGCCCTGTTAAAATTGTTAGAATAAAATAGTTAGCTCCATTAGTTCAGTAACACAAATGACTGTTAGTGCTAACAATGGGCAGCAAAACCCAACCATACGTTAATGATCCAGGGATTCATAAGTGGAATGCAAACTCAAAACATCATAAGGATCAGCTTTTAGAGCAGAGAAAAGACTGAAAGAATTGTCATTTCAAATACTTAAAAAGTTCTCCTTGAGTCAAACACCTCTTCAGTTTTTACAAAGTAAACTTCTGTACATCCAGATTTGCTGTGGAAGCTCAGTCAGTGCTACGTTGAGAGCTTTATGGGTCTTCTGTGTGAAATTTTTTTACTGATCCAGGGAAAAAAACAGATCATGTCAAATGTTGGTATGGTTCCATGTCTTCAGCAAATGTGGCAGAAACCATGCAGCTATGTCATGTTTATACAGAGGTATCATGTGATTTCTTGCAATTATCCTAACAAACAAATTAGTGTTAAGGTTACGGTATGTCAAGACTGCTTCTAGAAATGCAGTATCTCCTCTTTTTTGGTGTTAGAAAATCCAATCAAGTACCACGTTTAAATTATATCTCTGGAAAACTATCATGATAATAAAGAGAAAGCTCCTTTCCTCTAAAAATTACTAAAAATTAGTTATTTATGACATCAAAGTTACATTGCCAGAACACACAGCGTTCATGACCTCAACAAGGTGGACTGTATTAAAAATTACATTCTGCTCTCTGACTCTTGAGATTAGTTATACTCTGTAACCACTTACAGTCTGACCATAACATCAGCTTTAGTATGTTAATATAACAGGACTGTGTCTTACTCTTATGTGCCTATTTTAAAAATCTCAGCTTTGACACAAAAATATTCAAAGGCAGGCACTTGGCTTTGTCCTGACACGACTCCATTAACTGAGAGATTTCTTACACCTGCTTTGCCTTGCATATTAACAGACATTAACATATTAACATGAAGTATTGCAAGATGTGCAAAACAAGGTTTCTGTCTCAGGAATACCACACATTTCTACATTCTATAAAACTACTTGCTTTGAATAAGTCGACTTTATTGACAATGGCAAAGTTCACATCAATTGCAATGGCTAATTGCATTTTGAGTGGCATCTGCTCCAATAATTCTGATTCATCTGTAAAAGAAAGAAAAAAGCAAATTCTGTTAGTTAGAAAATATAAAGGAAGAGTGGATGAAAGTATGTCCATAAAAATAATCATTGTACAGAAAAATAACTTCATGGAGCTACTCTAGCATTTATGGGTTCAAATGAGGAAGCTGCTAATATGTTTTTACTAAGATACTGTCTTTTAAGTTACATACCATGTCTAAAGTTATAACCAGAACATTATATACATGAATAGAATTTGTGAAGTAGTAAATGTTACATTGCCTTGAAGGTTTTTTTGGTTTTTTTTTTCTGAAGTGAATTGAATGCCCCCCTCTCCCTTCTTGTATGCAATTCAGAGAAGGAGAAATGTGAGTATTACCGTATACCTGAACCTACACAACCACTCTCACTTGGAGTTGCTATGTAACTGGAATTAGAATCACAGAATCACAGAATCATTACAGTTGGAAAGGATCTCCAGGGTCATCAAGTCCAACCTTTCTCCTGGCATCTCTCTAACCACTACACCATATCTTCAAGCACCGCATCTATTCGTTCTTTAAACACCTCCAGGGATGGTGACTCCAC
>JAVSBS010018881.1:48198-59185 GCA_033124195.1 Coracias cyanogaster | reverse complement strand
GGGAGAGGGGAAGGAAAGGGGGGGTGATAGAGTGGCTTGGTGGACACCTGGCGCTCAGCCAAGGTTAACCCACCACACTCTTAGACTTCTGTAGCATAAATAAGTAGTAAAATAAACAAATAGTAAGAAAAAGCCCCAAATCTGTTCTGGAAGAATTGCAGATTTAAGCATAAAATAATGTCTCTAACTTCACAGAATCACAGAATCACTACGGTTGGAAAACACCTGTAGGATTATCAAGTCCAACCATTATCTATCGCTACCAGGCCCATGTCTACACTATATCCTTGATCCCCCTATCTAGACAGCTTTTAAATACATCCCAGGATGGCGATTCCACCACTTCCCTGGGCAGCCTGTTTCAGTCTTTGATAACCATTTTAGTGAAGAAGTTTTTCCTAATGTCTACCTAAACCTCCCCTGATGTAACTTGACACCATTTCCTCTTGTCCTATCAGTTGTTAGTTGTGAGAAAAGACCGACACCCACCTCGCAACAACCTCCTTTCAGGTAGTCATAGAGAGGAATAAGGTCTCCCCTCAGCCTCCACTTCTTCACACTAAACAACCCCAAGTCCCTCAGGCACTTCTCATAAGACTTATTCTCGAGACCCTTCACCAGATTCGTTGCTCTTCTCTGGACCCGCTCCAGTACCTCAATGTCCTTCTTATACTCCAGCACCCACAACTGAACACAGTTCAAGCTGTGGCTTCACCAGTGCTGAGTACAGTGGGACAATCACTTCTCTAGTCCTGCTGGCTACACTATTCCTGTTACAAGCCAGGATGCTGTTGGCCTTCTTGGACACCTGGGCATACTGCTGGCTTACGTTCAGACAGCTGTCTATCAACAACCCCAGGTCACTTTCTGCTGGGCAGCTTTCCAGCCACTCCTCCCCAGGTCTATAGCAGGACTCAGCACTTGGCCCTGTTGAAGGCCATGCGATTGGCCTCAGCCCATTGATCCAGCCTGTCCAGGTCCCTCTGAAGACGCTTCCTACCCTCAAGCAGATCAACATGCCCACCTAATTTGGTGTCATCTGCAAACCTCCTGAGGTGCTCTCAATCTCCTCGTCAAGATCATTGATAGAGATATTAAACAGGAGTGGCCCCGGCACTGAGTCCTGGGGAGCACAACTTGTGACTGGCCACCAACTAGATTTAACTCCATGTTAATGTTAACTTGTCTGAGGAGAATTATCTTATATAACATATTAATATCATAATCATTTCTCACAACTGAGAATGCAGTAGCGCTTGAAACATGTATAATTTATTAAAATGTGATATTAAAAGTAAAGAAATTAACATTACTTCTGTGCTAGTTACTATAGGAATCAAAAGTAATTAACCAACTCCCTCACCCCAATGGCTTTGGATGCCAAGCTTGCTAAGTCCACCATGACAGGCAATATAATCTTCGTTCTGGGAATGTCTACAAAGAACGAAAGCAGCTTCTCAAAGGAATTTAGGGGTCACATTCTTCTTTGCAGTGTTGCATACACAAAAAGTGAGAGATTTTTTTCAGATCTGTCCACCCCCTTCTGAAGATGTAGTTAATGCAGTATATTCTTCTGTAATTTTACTTCAAAAAATCCCCTTTCTACTGGCAAAGTCTCATGATACTCACTATCTCTTAGGAACAGGTTTTATATTTTATCCACTTACACATTTTATTGCTTTTATTTTACTCTGAAATGAAAGTTACACAGTTGAAAGATAAAGCAGCTTTTTTCCCTAAGAAGGGGAGAAATGAGACTCTAAATTTTGTTTAATGAAAGCCAGAAAAAACAGACTCCTATTTCACCAATATTAGCAGCTCTGCTTCCTACTAGCTAGTGTCTGGAAAACATAATTGCTCACCATATGTCTTAATAGCCTTCTATAAAATTACTGTTGAAGCAAACAACATGAGACATGAAAGGGATTTTCCCTCTGCACAACATAGAGAATATGTTTATCCTTCAGGCAATCCAACAACTAGATTTTTTCCCTAAAATAAATCCTAGGCATGAAAACTCAGAAACACTGCGAATAAGGTACCTTGTAATATTATGCCAATAGAAATACCTATTTCGTAAAAATACATTTCAGAATATGCTGAACTTCTTACATGGTTTTGGTTAAAGTAAAAGTAAATAAAATATTTGTGCATTTGGCTATCAGATTTTAAAGTGACATTCACACATCCCTATCAGCCCAGAAAGTATTATTTCAGGGCTGTCACATTAAACTCCTCTGAGATTGCAACCAGGATGGGTTTAAGCAGAGTTAAGAAGCGGCCTTTATAAACTGGTACTTTAATGACCTTCTTCCCGGTGTCTCTTTTTCTTGAGTGACTTACTCATCAGGTGCCTGTGGATGTGATGCTGTCAGACAGAATGATGTAAACTACAAAGATTTTACCTTAAACGTATGGCTGCAAGTAGCAGGTCTGAAAGTGTTAGGTCTGACATGAGTTGGGCTGTACATTCACAGATTGTCTGGAGGCACAAAACTGCCTCTGTATAGCAGCGCTATTGCAAGTGCAATGTACAGCTGATAACCACAAGCCACCTCTTCAGACATGCCAGTCTTACTGCACATTGGGCAATGCATGCCAAAGAAGTAGACTTGTTCTAGACGTGTACAGTGACCATTTTGTGGGACTTCCAGATATCTGCCAAGTCTGTGCCCAGTGGAGGAAAGCAGCAAGCTACAGAGAAACATAATCAGGATGCAAAGAGATGTTTTGATTAATAAATATGCCAGAGAATTTTGCAGACTGCTTGTGGATGACTTGCAAACAGCAGATGAGCAAAGTAGAATGATTTGGTTTGCCTAAAGTTAATGCTGACCTGGGGGGTTTGCATGAGAATTTCAGCTCCCTAGTTTTAATCTCCCTTATGAGCAATGATGAAAGAGACAGACACTTCCATGGCACAATTCAGGATGATGACATTATATTCCTGCTTTGAATCCCTTTCTAGAGGATTTGCCCATTTTCCTGAGGAATTAGGGAGACTAATCTTCTGCTTAGGTGGTTAAATTAGATTGTAAATAAACACATACAGTTCGAATTGTTCACTTAGCTATAATTAAGAGACCTTTTCAATAACCTGCTGCTGGGGTTACATAGGCTCTACACTATGGTGTTGCAGCAGGGGTGCTATCCTTCTGCATTAGGAGAGACTGAGGTCTATCTGCCTAATTATACCAAGCTCATGAGTGAAGTTTTAACGCAGGGAACAACCTGTGTGGCTAATTTGGGTGTGTTGCAGGGGGGAAAAGTTGCTGCCTTTTGCACCTCAGGTCAAAGGCCTAGGTTGAATGTTGCCGTGCAAAAGACCTCAAATCTTCTTGGACCATCACTAACACTTTAGAGTCTGGAATCAAGCTGGAAAAGAATACAGCTAGCAGAAGCTTGCAAACAGAGCTACTCTGATAATTTTGCTTGTGGTTTGAGTGCTGTGCACAGCTATTAGTTATAAACTGAAATCCACCAGGAAGTATGCCTGCTCAGGAATATATATATCACCAAATTGATAGGGGAAACTGTTGTCTGTATACTCTTTTTAGTCTGGAAAGGAAAAAAAAAGATCCTACAAGTGTCGGCATTTTAAGAACTAATTTTGGCCATAACTAGCAACCTTGTATGGACACAGCAAGGATTCTACACAAAACAATAAACCAGTGCCAGATCATTTGCTTTGGGTCAGTGTAATCTAAGACCACTAGATTTTTTTAGTTATTTGTCAAACTGCTTACTGTCAGATTTTTTTAATTAGCTAAGAAGCTATCTGTGTTTGTCTTCTTTCTGAATGTGTTCTCATTCTACATGAGACCAATGGCATATTTTGCTTCAAATATTGGCAAGTCTCACTGCTGTATGAAAGGAAGTTACATCTACACTGCTGTACCATAATATATACTGCCGTTCTTGCCACTTTTTTGACAGATTTTTTCAGGATTATTCTTAATTCTTGCTTTCCAAAGAAATGAATATACCTAGAAGTATCTTATCTGATATGTTTAAATTCACATTGCATCTCCAACAATAACCAATGTTCACACAACACCAAAATATTTGATAATCCAATAATATGTCATGCTTGGTTCTCTGCGGTGATAACTATGCCATACAGAAGGCATTTGGTGTTAGTGGGATACCAAGCTGTACTTTATGAAATGCAGCTCAACATAGGATAATGGGACCATATCATCCAGTATGAGTTGGACACAGGCAGAAAAATAAAGTCACAGCTGCACCAACCAATGTCAAGATGAGGTAAATTAATGGCTTAATGAGGCTTACATATATATATTCTAATATGCATTTTATTTCAGCATCTCAGTTTAATGCAGATGTTGAATTATCTGTTTATTATTGTTTATAAAAAGTTCTGCCCTAAATCCTTTATGATTTCAGTGTGACATCGTTTGAGAAGTGTTTTTGCCTCCTCATGGAAAAGGAATTGCAAAATATTAAAAAATCTGACTATGGCCTCTGGATACCACTACACTGTCTGTGATCAAGTTAGCAAATAATTTCTACAAATTGTTTCCCTGAGTGAAATGTGGAATATTCTTGCCCATGAAAAACAGGACAACTTCCTTGCCTTTTCTCTAGGCTCTTCTGAAGAAACATTAAAATCTTGAAGACTGAGTATGTGCTCTACTTTCAGACTTTTCAGGTTGCTTAGTCTTAGTTACTTTATATTTTAATTATGAGGCAAGTATTCCCAAGAATTACATTAACAAAAATAGCCACAATGGAAATTCAGTCTGCATTTTTCTTGTCAGATTTCTGGAAGCCTTGGTCCTGTGAATAAATACCCATGTATACCTTCACTTACTTAAGTAGTCCTACTGAGCTCCATGACCCTGCTTGCACGTGTCAGACTGCAGTACTGAAGCCATGTATTTTAGTCATATGTAGAAACTTCAGCCACTTTTTTTTTTTTTAAGAGAACCCAAATTATAAAAAAATCAATGCAGCTTTACACAAAGTGCATTTTACACTCAAAGGCTATTTTCTTACCCTTCAAGATAGTGACTTCACACCAAACTTGTGAAGTCTGACAAAATTACTGTGAAGAGGAGCATGTCTCCAAGAGAAACAAGAAAAGTTGTTTAAAGGGTGATCTATGACAGCAGTAGTATATTATATGTGGTTTTGCAAAGAATCTAATTAATGAACAAATTGAGCTTCTGTGACTTTAACTATATTATGGCCTTTGAAAGAAATTAACCATCATTCTTCTCTTTACTAGATATGTTTTTATATAACTACATACAAAATATATTAGGACTTCGCTATTTTCTCTTGCTTCCTTTCCATCATCTTAATGACTGTCCCTTACTTGGCACCCAGCCCAGTGCTGTCACAAGGAGTTTGTGGAAAAGTTTACCAATATCTAGTCCCCCCCACTGGAGATACTCTGCCACATGTTTAAGCATGACTTTCTCAAAAGATCAGAGAAAGTGGATGGATTTTTTTCGAACGGATCACCGTGGTGTTTAGAGGGACTAAGATGTTGCATGTTAATGACACAACGCTGTGTGACAGAAAAAAATCTACGTTTCTGATTCCTTTGAAGATTCTTCTCCAATCCTTCTAACAGTTCCCATGTGCAAATGCAGTCAGTAAGTTTAATTTATGACCCTTGTTACTTTCTAAATGTTTCATTAAGTTTTAGTGCTTAGCACTGTCTCATAAACCTACAAAAGCAGAAAGTGGTAACCTGATTATTCATGCAACCGCCCTCCAAATGTGTTAGCAATGAAAGCTGCTAATCAGCAGTCATGGTGGTAAAAGTTTGCTATTCAAGCACTTGTAAAAGTAAGGGCATACCCTGCAAGCAAAGGCATGGGAAAAGTAGTCGGATGCAGCAAGGAGTAAAATCAACAAAAATCTCTTGTGAGAAAAAAGAACTTACATGTTTCCTTGGCCATCGTACACCCATCGAGTGCTGCCAAGTCCTTCATAGTCTGAAGCCCAATAATACAGGCATGCATTAATGTGCAAGATAAATAGCAAGTATCCAGTTGTTCGAATGACCCTATAAAAGTCAACAGATTCCTGTAAAACAATTTACATTTTTCTTTCCTCTTAATATGGACTCCGTTGCTTTTTTTGGATCAACAATGTTTATGTTAACCATCCACTAAGTAGTTCCCCACCTGTATTGATTCTGTGAAAAAAAATAGCTGGCAGTTACTAATTTCTCACATTTGTCCAAGGTCAAATATATATCTTTCTTAGAATATTTGACACAGGATAATTTAAAAATTATGGTTCTCAGAAGACTTTATAATCCACTTCCCTAACTAGCTATGAATATTTACAGAATTTTGAAGCTATATTAATATGGCTAGAGGGTGAAAATAAATGTGTTTGCCAAACTGTCCAAGATAGGCTCTAAACTTGTGAACCAAAGCCAAGAAATATCTGAGGTCAGAAATTAACTGTTTTACAAGAACTGTGTTAGGAACCCTGCAATAGATCCACTAAATAGTATGACTTAGTGGCTATAGTAGGAGTTATATCATTCCTAATCCCAGTTCTTATGCTTATGGCCAGCTCTTTGAAGAACACCAGTGATGAACCACTTAAGCACCAAGGAGCTTTCTGGTTAATACAACAATGATCTCATTGTATATCCTCTGTTCAGTGTATGGGGATCAAAAGAAAGATCTGGATTTATCTCTCCGTTCAAATATTCATAAAGGCAAGGGATAAATAATAAGGAAAAGTACAGGACTCACCTAAGCACAGGGAGGCTGGTCCATAACCAGTTTATCTGCTGTAGCTGTAGTTCAATGCAGTTTACAGTTCATAGTAACTGTATGCATGTTCTTACAAATATTTAATAAGATCTAACCAAGTTAGCTCTACAAACTGAGTTAATGGGATGTATTATCTCTGTAGTTGCTTCTGTATTACGCGCTGCTTTGCTAGTTCCTCAGGTGCCATTGCATGCCCTCCTTTGCCTTTCTATGCCATTGAGCAACCTCAATGTGTACTCTTGTTGAGAATGTTGGCAAATGAATGCTACTTCTCTGTTTAAATGTTGGTGTGCTTTCAGGACAGCTCTGTTTAGGCTTGCAAGCTATTGAGAACAGCAGAGAGCTGATGTGATCTAGTAATATTGCAATATTGACTGTGCTCAGTCTTGTGCACATGTCAAATCCATGTAAGTGGACTCCTGAGGTCTGAGTAAAGGTTCTGGAAGCCTTTGCTACAATATATACTCTATTTCTCTAGGCATGTGTTGAATCTACTACAATGGGTGAGTAAGATTTAGTAACTTTTGCTAGCTCTATTCCTACAAAGTCAGAGTAATGAGTCTGAGAAGAGAATCCACCCAGGCACATATACTTGCTGTGTAGAAGTTTAATTTGACATTATGCAGTTAATTTGTGCCTTATCACTCAAATGGTGACTATACCAGTACCTCAGATCAAAGCAACACTGCCACATTCAAATGAAATACAATAGTTTGCACAAATAGCCCTTCTTTTTTGTATTTTTTGTCTCCCATTTGTATTCTTCTTGTGTATAACTATGTCTCTTCTCCATTCATCCTTTTTCTTTCCTTACCCTAATGCTTTCTGGTAAGCCAATTAAAAGATCTTTGCCATATATATATTTTTACCAATGAGCAACTAAAAAACTGGAGGTCAGTGTTCTCTGAAGTGTGTTTTAAAGGACTGTATCAGCGCATGGCATGACATATGCAATAATCTCTGAAATAAAATAAGATGGCAAAGAACAAATTCTTATTTCTGCAGCAGCAGCAACTCACAGGAACAATACATGCCCTAAAACTGGGACAGGGAAAAAATTGTTGGCGTAGGAATCACACAAGATAAACTAGGGCCAATGACATTGACATTAGATGACAATATTGGTGACACAGTAGATGTGCTCACTGGGTCTTAGCAGCATCACTGACAGCTGAGGGGCCTATTAAACTTTCCATAACCATGTCCATGGACTGCTTGACTTAGATCCAAAAGTCTTCCTGTCAATGCAGAAGGTGAGGATATAGTGCAGCACACGACAGTTATAATCACTATAAGCACTATTTGTGCCTAATTGATTCTCATTCCAAGTTTAGTCAATGCAATAGAGGATCAAGTTTCTGTATATGCCAAGTTGAATTGCTGGGGCCTGAGTTGTGGACCCTGAGCTGGACTTGACCTGTAGATGAGTCACAACCTAGCAGAATGTTATATTCTTCCTACTGGCTTCAGGTTCCACAGGCAGAACCTGGCACACCTGTGTTTTTGTGGATCTGCCCTCACCCAGGTGGTCATGGTTGCAGTGGGGGCGAGACCAGGATTATATCAACCAGGACCTGATCAGTTGTAGGAGCTTGCTGTCGGGTGTATCTTCTGTTGGGACTGGTCACACCTTGCTGAGCTCTATCAGGGGTGTCCTTCCATGTGAAGAGCCACTGAGGGAACAATCTCTGTCGGTTATGTCCAGCAGGCAACGCTGGTACCACAGTGGGCAGTGGAAGAGCTGGGCCTACAGGAACCTATGGCAGGACTGTCTGCAAGAAGACTTGTGAGGGGATGTTGCTGAGTTCAGTGTTGGCCTGTGTGACCAAGCAACTGATGGCAGCATAAAATGATGATGGCTGAACCGGCACAACAGCACCATAGGCTTTTCTCACTTTTGTCCTACCCCTCAGCTCTGCTTGAGGTGATGGCGTATGTGAGAGCGGCCCTCTGGGCCCTTCTGATCTGTCCTGAGGACTCATGTGGAGCTTGGGCTAGCAGGGAATGTTGCAGTGGGAGTCTGACCCCCACATATTAAGGACTTCTACCATATTAAAACAGCAAACAAAGAACCACAGCCCCCATGATGCCACGGTTCTGCTGGTGGGGAGGTATCTCACTTTGCCCTCGATCCCCTTTCCCTTTGGGAGGTGGGTCGGATGCTTGCGCCCCGACCGTGACAGTTGCAAACATGTGGAAGATGTCCTTGTCTTTGTTTTTACACCTTCTCTTGCAATCGCACTCTTTTCCTCCAGGGGAGCCTGGTACAGCCCAGCACTTGGGGGTCATGCTACAAAAATTATCTGCTCAGCATTTTTCAAGTGCTTTGAGGGAGGCTTGTTGTTTTTGTGCCACTCATACTTTTTTTATTTCTTCTGTCTTGCTGATGCTAATTCTCCATCTTGTTACCCCCCTCTATTAGTGGTTTGCCTTACCTTTGCTACGTCCTTTCTCTGCCTGGCTTTTACTTTCCCATCGTAAGTATAAATCTAAATCTTGTTTCCCTGTTGCAGCAGCTTCTACATCCTCCCCCACCCCCCCTTAGTTTCATTAATATTTTCTTGCATCATTTCTGCTTACCAGGTCATGTTGCTGATTTTAACATCACCTTGTCTTCTCATGCTGTTTCTGAAATGCCCTCTGTAAAACAAATGCATCTGTCCCTGGCACCTTCACGGCCTCCTTGTCCATGTCCTGAGACCTTTAGAGACTTTGATGCCTGCCTTTGACATTTCTCAAGGTCTGAACTCCTGATGGATCACGTTGCTGGAATGGGGCCAGGCCATGGAGCAGTGCTGTGCTGCTGCTTTTCCCCTGCTGCCTCTTCCCCTACCCTGCTGCTTTCCCTCCTCTCCGTTTCAGCAGTGCTGTGTTCAGCTTCTCAGCACTGGTGTCCCCACAGTTAGGGTTCCACCCTGCCAGCCTTTCTTCTTCCAGCTTCTGGCTCTTCTGTTTGCAGTCATCGCTCACACTTCTCCACCAGCTAATTCTCTTCATGCTCTGTTGTCCTCTACCCTTGATTAATTTTCCCCTTCTTCTGTAAACAGCCTGACTCCTGCCGCTTCGACGCCTTTCCTCCTACTTGCATTTTGCCATCTTCCTAGTTTAAAATGGGAAGGCTCAAAGTTTTACTTACTCCCTTGTCCTCAATTTCAGGTTCCTTTAGCCTGTTTTAGCTCATTCCTCAAACTCTTTCCTCCTCCTGCTTTCATTTCTTTCTTTCTAAGAGCTCTCTGCTTCCTCCCGCAGGAAAGGAACAAGAACTAACCTCGTCTTTCTCTTTGCCTTGCTTTTGTTCTTTTCCTCTTTTTTTCTCCCCATCACAAATGCAGAAATTTCTTACCTACTTTATTCTGTTACTGTAATCCCCAGTAACATGTTCTGAGGATTTCAAGTGCTGCATTTCAAATAATTTATGTAACTCTTTAATCGTTTGCTCTGGAAGGGAGGATGAAGTTTGCAGAAGCTATTTTCACAATGAATAGCACGTGTGCAGCACAGTGGGCTCTGATCTTCAGCCTCCAAGGCTACAGGATACAATGTGAGTATGACAAAGCCTGTGATGCACAAAATCACTTGGGCACAAACCAAATGTTGCATGATGTGTTCGTTTTCTGTAAATGACACTTAAACCTTATATCTTCTTTATTTGAGAAATAAAGAATCACTAGTGAGCACAAAATGGAAGAGCTGTAGTTGTGTGTAATGTAGGTGAGGGATGATGTTCCTTGGAATGACAGGGTGCTGAAAGCAGCGTATTGCTTGTTCTGTCAGGTGGCTGTGGCAGAGGATGCTAAAACTGCTGCACGTCCTGATGTTTCTTGGGTGAGTGATGTTTGGTATGTTGTCCAAGTGCAGATCTGGACACTGGATGGGACAGACCTGGGCAAGTGCCAACAAGAGTCTTTCTCCTTTCACAGTAATGAAACCAGAAAATCATAGAATCATAGAATGCCAGGTTGGAAGGGACCTCGAGGATCATCTAGTCCAACCTTAAGTATAGTTTAAGTGAGATGGGCCAGCACCTGTCAAGATGAGTCTTGAAACTGTCTAATATAGGGGAATCCACCACTTCCCTTGGACGACAGTTCCGTGTTTAATTGTTCCCACTATGACGAATTTTCTTCTAGACTCCAATCAGAGTTTCCCCAGGAGCAGCTTGCAGCCATTACCCCTTGTATTTTCCATGTGACTCCTTGTAAAAAGGGAGTCTCCTTCCT
>JAVSBS010018881.1:30647-48098 GCA_033124195.1 Coracias cyanogaster | reverse complement strand
CATGGGGACAGCCTGCTCCTGGGCCTTTAAGAGTTCCTTTTTGAAAAAGGTCCAGCCTTCCTGGACCCCCTTGCCCTAACTTGTAGGTTTAAACTTGTTCGTTTAGTGAATAAAGTTACGACGCCTTAACTCTTCCCGTGCAAAGAGAAAATATTTAGACACCTATAGCATAGTGGAAGAAAATGGCCTTGAAAGAACAGGCCATGAAAACATTGTGTTGAATGTGCTAATGTATGTAACGTCTGTTAAGTACTGTGGCTTGGACGTTTCCTTTGTTAAGAGTTCCAACAAAACAGGGATCAAGAAATGCAATAGGTTATTTCAGAATAAATCAAGTTTATCCTTTTCTAAGTTGCAATCTCAAGTTGAATTCTTTCATGCTTTTTGGCCATGAACACCAAATCCCTGAGTTCAACTCCACCTTTTATTTACCAGATCACCCCTGAGAAAATGTATGTCATAAATGTATCTTGCTGTTTGAAAAAAATCCGTACCACTTTTTGCTGACTTCTGTTATAACCCTTCTTTTTGCAGCACTCTCTCTTATCTACCTGGAAATAAAAATCTTAATCTTGCAATAGAACTTTAAATGCTTTTATTGAGCACTGGCATTATGATTTATGATAATATTTACAACCCATGTCTTGAAAAAATAATTTGTTGTCTTCAATAAATTATGGATAATCTCTAATTCAAATAACCAATTTTCAAAAGCTTATGACAATGCATAGCTATACAAATGTCCATGAAACATGATGGTATGGCCGAGAAAGATTTCAGTGAGATAGTTTTAGGCATCATGAAAGATATTGATTCAAAAACACATCCTCAGTTTGTGCTGACAGTCCCAGCGTATGTAATGCTATGGAAACCAGAGCCCTCTTACTGTCCCTGGTTCCAAATCTAAGATCACTTGTCCTAAATGACTAAGAAACCTAATGTTTCTCCGTAACAGAAAATATGTATGTTACTCATCTGCTTGGCACAGGAACAGGGGTATTCCAAAAAGTTAACTTCAGCTATTGTGATTATGCTCCCTTCTTAGTCAATAGAAGGCTCCTCTGAGAAGAGCTTGAGAAACTGTTGACATGTTAGATTCTATATAATTTCAGAAAACTCTTAATTAAATTTCAGATTTCATTAATAGTCTTGAAACAACTATCTTCCTCTGCCCCATCATCTCTTAAGAGGGAAAGTGTTTGAAAGAGACCCATCTTTGGTGATCCAGAAGATCATGTCTGTCTTTATTTGATACATATTTGAAAATACTGGCAGTATATTAATTTTTATTTGCAATAAAAAAGAGGAAAACACATTTTTATTTTCATTCTGGTTTAGGATTGAAGTATTCTTCACAATGCAATCTGAATTTAAACTGATGCTACTTTTGTCATGCTATCTGTTTTCTTACACATTTCATTAATTTAAACATAGTGATATTATAATACTTGGGTTGGTTTTGGTTATATATAGAAGCACGAATAGGCCGTAAGCATTAATAAGCTTCATATGGACACCATGTAAATAAAACTTTCCATTGGAATTCATGACTTTCCCTTAGTTCAAAGTCTTTGTACAGAAATTATGCTTGTTTGGGCCTTAAGCAAGTGTTCTTGAAGTGAAATGCAGAGATCATCCTTTTTGCAGAGATCATCCTTTTCCCAGATCTCATGTTGTATTCATACAGCAAAACAGATAGAGAAGCAAGGAAGTTCAAGGAAGGGACTATCTTTCAGAGTTATCTGCTGGCGTTGGACTCAGAACAAACTTCTTGATGCAGTGCAGACTGAAATCTAATCATCTAGGCTGCATGAGATTCCTCTTGTTTAGTTCAAAGGGTTGTCACAGCAGCTTCTTTGACAATCGTCCTAGTTACTGAATCACAACAGACTGCAAATCCTCTAATCGTCTTTACAGTGCTCTCTGAAGAGAACTCTGTCTCAATACTGAAGACATGGAACTCTCACTGAGGTACCAGATTAAAACATAAATAAGATTTAATTTTGATTAGTGATTTTGCAGTAGGAACTATGCAAAAGAAAGTAGTAGTAATGTCGAAAGTATCAATAAACTTTGAAAAATCACCTTTATTTAATGTCACTGGTAATATAAAGTTGTTTAATTGTTAATATAAAGTATGTTTACTATGATGTGAGGAATAAGGGCAGCATCATTTCTGACACTAATCACTTTAGAAGAAAAGTGTAATGTTCTAAGAAACAACCATATGATAATAAATGAGGCAGTCTTGCCTCACTTATTTCCTTATCTAGTGCCGTTGTGTCATTGGGGCTTTCTTATCTTTAAGTGATTAAATCTGTCTGGGGCGTCTGCCTCTTATCAGGAGTTTTAAAATTTATTTCTTATCATATACACCTAACAGCTGTTACTTTCAAACACATTTACATGCAAACTCATAGTTAATTTACATAAGCATAAAATAATCTATGGCTAAGGAAAAAATGTGTGATCCACTGCCTTACAGAACTCATGAGCACAGCACGAATCCTTCTTCCAACTTTCTATTCTTCTTTTTTTATTAATATGCAGAGGATAAAAGGCTAAAATTAAAACACTATAATTCCCAAAGTGTTTTAAAAAATTGCACTAAAATGTCTCCAATTTGAAAAACTTAGTTTTCAATAGATGCTTCCATTTCTCATATTTTCATACAGATCCTAAAAAAATCACAGAAGCATAGAGCTGTAGAATAATTTGAGACGTCCTGTATTCCTAGTCCGCAGAGCTCAATGGACAATGAAGAATACCTGTGCCATTTCTGACAGATTCCTGTCTAACCTGTTCTTAAATACATCTCATGATGCCTATTCCATAATCTTCCTAAAGAATTTATTCTAGTGCTTCACTTAGCCTCATCGTACATATTTTTCTCACCATAAGTCTCTCTTCGTATCGTTTGTCCTATCCACTGTGAACACGGGATAAAATGTATAGTCCCTTCTCTTTTATCTTACTTTTTGTTCCTTTGAACATTTTCATTTTTTATTAGTCTTTTTTTTTGGAGTAAAAAGATTTGGGAAAAGGATTATAATTTTATGATGCCTGAGAATATTAGTCAATTTTAGAATTTTCAGTACGCAGAGGTTGTGTATTTGAATAAGAATCTCTTAGCTGATCTATGCTTGAGGAAGCTTTAATTCAAATACCAAGGATGAAAATAAAAGGATAAGAAGTGGTGGCATAGATTCAGCTAGCATGGTAGCTAACGTTGCTCCACTGTTGGGAACCCTGGCAGATTTTCACAATATACTGTCATGTACTATTGTTGCCTATGCTAACTGTATGCAGTTAGCTTCGTGCAACCAATTTTGTTGCAATTCTACCTGTGTTAGTGGTAAGCTGCTATACAGCCACATGTGATGAACCTAATTTCATGTAGCTTTCCCAGTATCACAAAGAAACTTGGCGAGAAAGATCCCATTCCTGTGAGATGACTTCCAATTACCGCTATATAAGACCATCCTTTCCCCTTCTGCAGGCTCCTGCCACGTTCATTTCCAAATTCAGCAACAAAGTAGGCATATTCCCTGTGGACAACAAATCATCACACACCTCCTCCTGAGTATCATTTCTCATTTATATTTACCAAATAAGACTGGGTTGCCAGACCCATTTGACTTCTCATTTGATCCTCATATCTCTGCCTGTTCCTCTCTTACACTGCACAACATGGGATTTTTTCCCCTTAAGTAGCTAATATTTGGTAAATGAGTAAATAACTCATTATTAGTTATATTAGAAGACACAATGTTTAAATAAATATTATTGGACAAAATTAATTACATTTACACATGTCATAAAGTAATAATCAGTTTTCCTTTACTAAATGATAATAACCATTATGTCTTAGATTGATATGTCTCTTAGATTTATCAGGAAAGACCCTGATGTATTTACAAATGTTTTCTACAAATGCAATTTAAATATAAATGTTTTATATTACACATGCTAGTGTACCTGTCACAATGCTCATTGTTTTGCTTTTTTCCCCCACAATTGACCCAAAAGATTATAGCAGAGATATTTTTAACAAATCATCATTTTTTCCTTCACTAAAAAGATATCTTCCTACTTTGAAAAATGCTAGGTCAATGGAGGATATACACAAAATGCTTTGAATTACAGAGACATAACTGTGGCAAAGTATGTCAAACTATACCCTTGTTTTCTTACACATTTTAAAAATGAGAATTCCTCCCACCTATACAGTCAGAATTAAATATATATGAATATATAATTTAAAATTATAAAGGAAGGAAAAAAAGGAACATTTCAGTCTGTATAATGACATTCCTGTCTCTTTACTTGCTTGGTTTTCTCTTCAAGGAAAAAATTCCAAATTTTCTACCTTTTTAACTTCAGGCTACCTACGTAATTGTCATGCAGAGCGAATGGCGTTAGACAGCGCAGATAACTGCATCCTGCAGAGCAGATAGAATTTAAAGGCTGTATATCTCAGCAATGATTACAGCAAGTTTAATCCATTTTGGTACAGGCAGCACACCATCACCTTTCTCTTTAATTTGAAGGTTCTCAATTTAGCCATTGCAGAAATTCAAATCCAAGCACTAGAAGTGACAAGCTCTGAAAGAAAGACCTAAGCAGAAGGAATATGAGTGCTACAAAAAGTAATTTGATTTTTTAATACAGTAAAGTCTTTTCGTTTAGGCTTACAAAATGTACTGGATGTGTTCCAGCTGTTTACAATTTCAAGTACTGCAGCGATTAGCTGGAAACAACTAAGGAATGTTTTTTTTGTAAAATATGATTGTAACTATGTTTATACTGAGATTTTTCAGAAGTGCCCAGCATTGGCCTTGTTTTACTTTATCTCAAGTCAGTTGGAGTTTAGTGCCATTAAGTGTAATCTTTTTGAGTCCCTGATGTTCCTACAGTAATCAAGGATTTCTGGAGACTCTGCAAAGTGTTGATACTGAGTCTGTTTTGCCAGTGTGCTGAGATTTTGTTCTTGTGATACACCACAGTTTCTCTGAGATGCATCTGCTTGGTGAATTGATGTGTTGCAACTAGAGGATGGTAAGCACTAATAAGCATGGTAATTTTCTTGGTCAAAGTAATTGAGCTAAATGAAGTGCATTACTCACTAAGAACATGCTACCAGCAGGAGTTCTCTGTATTAGCCTGGCTATGCACCACATAGCAAATTGCATCTTAATCTTTGTTTGTTTTGTTATTTTTTTTCCTTCATTAACCAAATTAGAGAGGAAAAAGTCTTTATGGGCCTGAGAAGGACTGGTATAGCCTACTAGGTAATAGGATGTGGCTATGAAAAAAGCAAACTGAGCACAAAACTCAGTCTTCCTGAACCACCTGCACTCATATGGCAGTTTGCAACACTGGAGCTCCCTTTTTTCACAAATACTAAAAACTGAGTTTCTACATTTGCAAAAGCATAACCAGAAGAGTATGTTTACTCTGTTGGAATGTTAAATGTATTTTGCAGAGTTTTTACATTTTATTAAAATTTATTTAGTGTATTTTACATGAGCATACTTTGTTCATAATACCTAGCTTCTAATTATGGCATATCAGTTGTTCTGTTATAAACATAACCTGGAATATCTAAGATATTGAGGTGAAATCTGAAGTCCCAGCTATCCACTGCAGTTTTTTCTTTAGGTACTCTTGGATATATGGCCTGGGAATATGGATTGTCATTTTACACATGATTTTGCAGAGTAGAGTTCATGATCCTTGACTGGGGTTTCAGAGTGATGTCTTACTATAAACAGTATGTTGTAATCACCTTGGTAATCTGGGAAGATGAAACACTCTTTAGCCAGGCTTAAAGGTTTTTAAAAGACACAGAGGAAGGAAGAGGTCATAGAAGTTCTTTGTATCCCTCCATTTTCTCCCAGTTATGCTCTCAGATGCTTTGTTTAACATTTTTCCACACTCCACTTTTTCTAGGACTTTCTGCAAATTCTTTATCTTGTCCCCTGATGCTAGGCATCCACTACTACTTGTTCCTTAGGCATCTGTCTCCCCTCTGCTCTTACATGCCGTAACACCTCATACAGTACTCCTCTTCATTAGTTACCACATGCCACAGGCTCTGTGTTTGTTCCCAGCCTTCAGTGTAGGGTCATACATTTGCCTCTCCTATGCCACCTTTGTGATCACAGAAAAAATGACAGTGCCCTCACAAAGTGTGTTGTCATTTCTCTTGTGTACAAATGGCGTATACTCCTCTGTTTGCAGAGCAAGCTGGTCTGGAGACCTTTGCTTCCACTGGTGGCTGTAGTGTTTAGTGCACACCTACAGCTCCCACTGAATGGTAGGTGTGGCTGTGCCTGGGTCTGGATGTGGGCCCTTCCATCCAGTGGATCAACTGCACAACTCAGCTTGGTGTTTTCCTCAAACCTGCTGAGGCTGCACTCAATCCCACTGCATACGTGATTAATAAAGATATTAAATAGTATTGCTCCCAGTCCAGCCCCCCGAGGGACACCACTGGTTAGTAATCTTCACTTGGACATTATCCAAATGGAGATTAAACAACGACAGGGACAATTTCTGGACAATAGCATTTTCAGTTGACTAAGCGCTGGGGCCTGAGCTGTGGGCCCCACGTTGGAGTTGACCTGTGGATCAGTCACAACCTCGTAGAATGTTTTGTGTTTCCTATTGGCTTCATGTTCCAGAGGCAGAACCTGGCCCATCTGTGTCTTTGTGGCTCCACCCTCCCCCAGGTGGTTGTAGTTAGGGTGGTGGGTGAAGCCAGGATTATATTAACCAGCTGATGAACTGGAGGAACTTTCTGTTGGGTGTGGTTTCTGTTGGGGCTGGTTGCATCTTGCTGTGCTCTCTCAGTGGTGTCCTTCTATGTGAAGGGCCACTGAGGGAGCCATCTTTGTCTGCTGTGTCCAGCAGGCGATGCTGGCACTGCAGTGGAGGAGCTGGGCCCACAGGAACCTATGGCAGGACTGTCTGCAAGAAGACTTGTGAGGGGATGTTGCTGAGTTCAGTGTTGGCCTGTGTGATCGGGCAACTGATGGCAGCATAAAATAGTTATGGCTGAACCGGTACAACACAGGTTCATGGTGAGAGCATATTTGAAGAAAAATGTTGACTCAGGCTCAAGCTCATAACTCTTACTAATACAAATAAACTGTTACTGAGGATTTGGCACTGCTATTAGAAACCTAGAGTAACTGTTCTTTAGCTCTTCCACTAATGAAATTTCTTTCTGATATTTCTGATCTGTTAAATTTTGGCAGTTGGATGAACATTTTGCTTGAATCAGGCCAGCTAAGTGAGCTCAATTTCATATGTAAGTGAAATTTTACTTTTATTATTTTAATGATTACAATAAAACCAGGTATTTTTAAAAATCTTAAACTGAACAGTTAAAGATGTTTCATATTCCATTCAGTGCTTCACTGACAGCTCATGAAATCAAATGAAATGCATTCTGTGCCAAGCTTTGCATGCTACAAGTGTTTAATAAGCACATACCTGTAGATGTATGCTTTGTCCAGAATAGCTTCCAAACGATCATTAAACTCAAAGAATGTGTTATGCTGATGGTAAACAAACGAAAGCAATTCAATCACTGTACTGCACTACACATCTTTTTATAATAACACTGACATTAATTCACATACATATTTTTAAAATAATGCATTTTTCAGTAGTCTTACTTTCTTTAAACATATAACTAAAGCAAAGATGAAAATTGAGTTAAATATTGTTTTGAATGTTGAGTGTCCCATTAATTTAAATGTAGAAATAACCTTGCTGTTTAGGTCAGTCTACTGCAGATGAATGACACATGTGAGTGCTTGAGTAACTTTATCAGATAGAATTACTTGCATAAAAAATCCTCTTTTTCTCTTTCTGAAATTCCAATAATTCTCCAGTGAGTGATAGTATGTGTCAATAACCATATACTAGATGATTCCATGTAGTATCAATTGCTGCTGTATTGAATTCTTCCCGTTATTTTTAGTTTACTTTTAGTGATAGCATTTAATATTTGCATGTAGCTTTTTCCTTTGGTTTTTATTTTATTTTGTTGTGGTTTTTTTACCTCATATTTTGCCCAATACAAGGTACTATTTAACTTTTCATTCTTTCATATTTTTTTTTGTTCTGATTTATGAAATTTTGAAGTTTTGTTGAAAACCGAAGTGAAGAGCACCCTCCTTTTATTCTCGGAGTTCTTGCATCTCCCCATAGCTTTAAACGAAAGCCAATTCTCTGCCAACATATTGTGTGAAAGGGAATGTATTTAGCCACAGAGTGGCCTGCTAGGTACCATGAGATGCAGGGAAAGGCCTGTTGTCTAATCCCTTCTCAGCCCTTTGATTGCATAGCTCCAGGTACCCTTGGACTTGATAACAAAAATGGGTTTGTGCTTAATACATATGCTGTGTATAGTTTCTGTTGTTAGAATTCTCTCCTTTGCTTTTAAATACCTGACATTATCAACAGTAGGGGAAAATACATTGGCATAAATGATCTTAATTATTTTATCTTTGAAAACTAAACATCTAATTTAAGATTAATCTAATTTTAAAAATGAAAACAAACCATTCTTAATCACAAAACACCTTTTGAAAGTAGAAAAAAATAAATAGGAAAAAAGAGAATAAAGCTTCATTTGGCTAGACTATATTTTATATTTTGTTAGTTTGTTTACTGATGTTATAGATTATCCTGAAGATATTTTCCAGTTTATAAATTTCATATTCATAAATATTATAAACAACTTTCCGCTGGGTTGCAAAAACATTTGTGTGTGGCTAGCCATCCATCATTGGCAAAGAGCTTACCTTTAGTACCCTATTTGCTCTAAATGCTGGGTTAAATCCAAAGAAGAAGTATAACACATCAAACGGCAATACTGATATCACATCGAGCTGTTGAAGAGCAGAGAGGTGGATTTAAACTTCACAATAATAATAATGCATTTATTTGCTGTCAAAAACCTACTTAGATTGAAAAATGATTGAGTACAATATTTGAACAGTCATCATGCTAAGCCCAAAATGTCCCCTGTACGGGCAGGCAAGATTCTCTCTTTGAAAACACCAACAGCTTTGCTCTGTCCTGCTTTTAAGTCACCTGTGCCTGAGATTTTAGTCTGTTTCATGGGGATTATTAACAGTGTCTCAGATATTTCATTACTAATACATTCTGTTATTTCAGTTATAGTTCAGACAAAACTAAAATGGTAGGCATGTGGCTGGTGAGTGTAGGTGGGAAGAGCATTCCACAAGCATTTCTTAGAAGTCCTACAGCTTTTAAAACCCGGTTACCTAATGCAGTCTGAGGGACCACAATGAATTAGGCTCCTTGCTTGCAATCTGCAGAAGCTGTGTGTTCCAAACAACAGATTCACCACAGGATGATGAGTTTGGTTGCTGGGTTGTGGTTCTTTTAATAGATATTCTTTTGTTATATTTGGGTGCTGCTTCTTCCTATATCACTAATATTTTCAACATCTCTCTGCAGTCCATCAGCTGTGTGATTACTCTTTTTATCTGCCTACTTTATTCTTTTCAAGAGAAAAGAATTGTGGAGAGAAGGAAAGCTTCAGCAAACTCAGCTTTGCCTTTTTAAAGATCCTGTGATGCCTTGCTCTGTTGCTGATATCATCTGGGAACAAAAGAGAGATGTGGAACTGTAGGCTTCATCTCACCATAATCAGAAATGCCTTTGCTCTGAGATATGCAAATCGTGCTGGTAGCAACTAGCCTGCAGCACTGATCTTTTATTCCATGAAAGTAAGATGCAATTAATACTGAACTCTGTGAAAAGAGCAAACCAAACCAAAAAGATTGATTGAGGACAAACAGCCTTTTATGTCCTCTCTCTCACACATGTCTAAGAGGAAGTAAAATTTAGTCAGAAGAGCTTTAATATCACTAACCATTAATTAGTACTTAATCATATGACAAATTCCCAGATTATATCTGTATTTTGCATGTGGTGAGAACACTCAACTCTCGTTAGTTTCTGCAGAAATCAAGAGCACTAAAGATACTGCAAGTGTGAATTTAAAACCATACATATCAAGTTAGTTCTTTTGCTGTGATTTTTGACTCTGTCCTACTCACTTGGCTATATAGTGTATATCCTGCACTTTTGAGTAGCTTAATCTCAAGTATATAAGTAGTGATACCAGAGTCACTGAGACCAATTTAACTCTGAAACAAAGCAACTGTAATAATATTTACAGACGAGGAGGGGGCAATAACTGAGGTTTCAGAGATGTGGGCTCAGTGTCACAGAGCTGTATACTTATAAGGCATTCAGTAGACTACCTATCCTCTGGTGGCAATCTTAAGGACAAAATGTACAATTTTCCTATATCAAATGCATCTTTGTTTTTACATAGTGCAACGAGCATCAAAAATCTTGGTTTGAATTTTTGTTTACTTGTGTGAGTGATGACCTATTCAGTACCAAGAGGCACTTAATAACTAACCAAATAGTGTTATCATCTAACTTCAAGACTTCTTATTTTATTTAATCTCTGGCAAACTGTGTTTTTATTAGCTTTCAGTGTGTGTGTGGATGACCTTTCACAAATTCATCAAAACATAGAATTTTATGACTTCTATTTTATTAATTCATTAGTATTTATAAATTCATTTATAATTATTCTGTTTTGCAATTAAACACTGCTTATGAAGATGGCAATCTTCAGCTGGTGAGCACTGACATACCATCAAGCCAGTGCATTCTGGTGATGTTCTTAAACTGATAGAGATTTTCAGTGGATGAAAAACATCCTGTGAAATCCTACAGCCAGAACTTAGATATTGACATCAGTAACACCAGGTCTGCTTACCCGAAACTTCATAGAGCTGTAGTAGAATTTCTTCATTTCCACTTTATCTGACTACAGTGATAACGAAAGAAGAAAAAGGCACAGTCAAGAACAGAATGTCAACAATAAGCCTCTGCTACTCAACAATGATAATAATAATTCTCTTTTGATAGTAGACAGGGTGACAATTACATTAATAATGGTCTAAAAGTATGAAAGGAGAAATATCTGTATGAAGAAGTACCACTTCTATTAGAACAGTTTACATTAGACCAGATTTTATTAGACCTACTTGAAAAAATCAGATTTGGAGTTTGTCTGATTTTTTCCAAGTCTGGTTGTTGGTTCAGCAAAGTACATTACATTTTTACCACAAATCTTCCCTGTCAAGAACCTGTACCACTTGGTGCTTGACCCAAATCCCTTCAATTTCAGGGTCAAAAACTCCATTTGACTTCAGTGGTTCTAAGAAAAATGCAAAGAATATTTCTGATGGTGTTGTACAAAAGTAGCTCTTTGAAAGCTAACATTAACATGCTGGCATTATTAGCATTATAATAATCAACATTGCATTCATTAAAAATGATTAGCTATTTATTTTTAAATTGCTCTCCATGGGAACTGATGCTAATACCTTAATAAGAAAGGGTAATCACAAGCATCTAAAGAAATGTATCTATTATTATACTTTCTGTATTTGTACCAGGGTCACCATGCCAACTTTTCACTATTACCAGTTTAAGCATCTAACAAAATGCAGGAGATCAGGACGTAGATTATCTCTTCATGTGCTAAAATATATGAACTGTATAAACAGCTTCAAGGGAAATTGAAGGTAAGTTTTCTGCATTACACCTTGAACCTTGTTCATAAAACTTGAATTTTTTAGGATCTAGATAATATTGGCAGCTAATTAATGTCTTTGCATGGAAAAATACATTACACTTCACTGCATTTAATATCTATCCAAACTATATTTGCACAGATTCCTTGGCAAAGGTATTAATAACATCTTGTATGCCCAATGTGTAAAATGTTGTGTAATTAAAGGTGGCTCCAAATTACATTTGAGGGTATATAATTTTGAATCTTCTGTGTGTTGGGTACAGTAGGGTCACAGTGAAGTTATCTAAACTATTTTTTTTCCGCATTATGTTTCCTTCTATAAGAAGTTAGAGAATCAAAACTAGAGATGATTTTAAAGAAAAGTGAATGTTCTAAATGCCTTTCTGATATGCCATGGGCAAGCTTTTACATTTTTTCAGATACTTACAGTTTTATTTTGTGTTTTTCTATAAAAAGCTAACACAGAAATAGTAGCAAGAAGCAAAATTGAATGTACATATTTTCCCAAAAAATAAATTATTTTCAAAGCATCCTGGAATTACAGAGATTTGTTCTGATTTTTGGAAAACCCCCCCTCAATCTCACAATCTGTAACAAAACATGCATGTTCTGTCTAGTGATAGCAGAATATGCACTGTCTTCAACTATGATTCTTGCACAAGGTGAACAGAAAGCTGAAAATGTCAATAAGTGTTCAAACACATGCACATATGGGTACATAGTCATATAGTCACTGGTTCCAGTGAACTGCACCAATTTATTCCTGATGAGAAGGAGCCTTATGCCTGTTTGACTGCTTTGATCTGTTACTTTCAAATATATATTTTTTCTTTTTTTAAGATTGTAGACAATGGATGTTTCCTTCTTCCAAAATATGGTAATGGAAGGTCAGTGAAGAACAGAGGTATCTTTGGATAAATAAAAAAGTTACATAGATTTGACATAGCAGGAAAAAATGTGTCAGATTAAAGGAAATCTGTAATGTACTTTAACACACAGCTACTTCCAGTGGAAATCCCATTTCCAATACTTACTATTATATCTCCACCTCTTAAAAATTGCACTCGGGGCTGGAAAATCAGCAAGTCACACAGGTAGCAGATATCACAAATTATGTCTATAGTAATCCAATATATTATATTACTTGGGGTTTGATATGGGAACACAAAACGAAGGGGAATAAACCAGCAATTCCAGTTATAGGCAATTGTCACAACCATGAGCCATGCTACGTAACGGCGATCTGAAAGAAAAAACATTGCATTTACAGGCATGAATGTAGAATGTTTTCTCATTCTTTTAGACATATTTACTCTACTGCTGTTTCTGGGAATGTTTCTGCCCAGAGCAACCACCATTCTACCATTTTGCAATGGCACAGGATGCTAAAATAATATAGGAGTCACACAAAGAATTCGCAAAAAGGAAGGAAAGGGAGCGTACAGGATTTAATGTATCTGGAGAAGCTCAGTACATTTTCCTTTTGCTAGTGCATTTTATAACTGACAAAAGAAGTATTTGGCCCAAATTCTAGATCAAAAATCAGAAGACTTGGGTTTTAATTGTGGTTGCTTTAGATACCAGCTTTGTATATACTATCTTTACAACTGTTGTCACTTTTCATGTCTTTATAATGGAATGTCATGGAATAAATGTTCTTTAGGGCAGGATCCCTCTGAGTTGCAGACTGGAATATGGATCTTATGGTGGTTCACTGATGCTGTGTAATACTAATACTTCAAAATGCCTTTACCCCATTCTACTGCACAGCTTTTAATTTACCTGTGTATGAGTCTATGCTGTCTGGTAGCTGCAGATACTCCATGTATTTCTTCAGTGGAGGTTTTTTGAATTTACAGCACAGCATATCACAGTAATGATCCTCCTCTGGCTTTGCTTCTGCATCCTCTTTCTTTTCTTCTTTTTTCTCTTCTTTTGGTGGTGGTGGAGGCTTCTTCTTTGATGGTGCTACCCACATAGAATGCCGCAAAAGGTGACATTTTAATAACAGCTCAATTACTACGCTGTCTTTGGACAGTGCCCACAACTAGTGCCATAAAAGAGACTGACAAGAAATAGGTAATTCTTAATTAAGCTTTCATTAGTGCGACAGGGCATTTTGCTTTACAGGACTATTGCAAATAATGCCTGCAGTTAGTGTGGAGATAAGAAGAGATGTCTGTGCCATGAGCTGATCTCTCCCTTCTCCTGATACCTGACATGCAAGATGCAGCAGTTGAAACTAATGGGAAGCAAATGATTTTGTGTGTTTCTAGGCTTACAGAAGTCTTGTGGCACTCCTTTGAACCCAGTTCTTCCATCTTTGGGCTGGATAATTTTGTCCACACATTTGTCCCATTAATTCTTGTGGCCTTACCTCTGATTAGGATATCCAGTTAGCAGCAAACTAGCAAGTGATTTAGGAAATGAATTTACTTTTACACAGCAACTCTAATCTCAGTAACTAATATCACCTCATAAGATATGTATGATTCTTCATATGTTTCATATTTATCTCCATGAGTAAACATATGTGAGAGCTCTTTTAAAGTATAGAAAAGTGCTTGACAAGATGATTCTAGACACTGCCTGAGTTTTTTTCCCCAAATTTTTCAGTGATGGCGTTCAAAAGAAGCTCATACCTGGCTTACTTTAGCTAATACAGGTAAATTGACTTCAGTGAGCACAAATTGATCCATTTCAGTGGGTAAACACACTATACTTGAAAATTTTATCATAGTATTTTCTGTTCCCACAAACTAATTTTTATCTTTAAACTAAAAAAATGCACAGCTATTTCTAGAGTCACTTACAAGCTGTAGGACTGCCTTCAGGGGAGGACAGCACTGGGTCTTTCAGCTTTTCCTTATAGACTGTTGCCCTTTCCCGCATTTTTCTGACGATCTCTTGAAGTTGAGCATCAGCATACTCATTTGTTTGGAAACCTGGATTTGCTGGCTTCTGTGTGCTATTTAAAAAAAAAAAAAAAAGGAAAAAAGCCAATGTACAGGAAAGCAATGGAAGGAAACAGAACTAATTCTACTTCTGAGCAGGAGTCAGACATTAAGATTTGACCTTCACTGTCCACAGTGCTTATTCACATCACTTAATTCACAGTAAGTGGATGCCTAAGTTAACTGCTCTTGCTTCCTGCTTATGCCAGCAGCAGCCTACACAATATTCAAGCAGAGGAGGTCGGGGTACCTAGTGCACTTGCGACTTCCTTCTGCTGCTTTTTGCCAAGTTCTACTGTGGCTATGTAAGGCCTAGAACTTATCCTATGTATTTGCTAAGATATAAGGCATGGTCTCCCCATCTATACGTAGAAGTGTGTTCATCATACAGCAGTATCCTAATGACGACAGGACATAACAGGGTTAAAGACTGATGTGCAGGTGGGGCAGGAGAGATGATACTTTGTGCTTACTAATACTGGGAAAATTGATTTCATCTAGGTTTTGTTATGGGTATTAGCTAACATGAAGAAAAGAATGTATCTGTTTTGCTAAGTGGAAACAAATGATATTCCAGCACTCACAGCATTTCTTCAAACTGGAGGACCATTGATTTTCAAAAACTGCAAACTCACATTCTGCACCGAAACATTGCTTTTAGTAAGATCTATCCGTGCTGTGTTGTCGATTAGAAAATCTAGGTGGAAGTGATTTTGGATCAAGTCTTTTGGGTTTATTCATACTTGAAATTTCATCCTCAATTCATAGAATGTATTGGATTGGAAAGAATCTCTAAAGACCCCTTATAATAAGCAGGGACGTCTCTAACTAGGTCAGGTTGCTCAGAACCCCATCAAGCCTGACCTTGAATGTCTCCAGGAATGGGGCCTCCACCACCCGTTACTTGCTACTGTCTGATTATGCAAATGGGATGGTTTTGGAGTGCCACTCAGCTGATAGCTGGGCCACACATTTGGACTTTCTTTGATGTGGAGACCAGGATATGGGATTTCTTCTGTCTCCTAGACTCAAAACTTCTCAGCTGGTGTCACACAATGGTGTCAGAGCTGTTTGGAAATGGTTGTGACTGGTGCAGGGCAGCTCAAGGCCTCCTCCCACACGAGTCATGACTGGCACACCTGTACTGAAGCCCTGCTAGCTATGCCCAATCCAGGGAGTACAGCAGAGAACTGTTCTGTTTTTTCTCAACAGTTTTTCACGTCTGTCCCAAATACCATGGGGACGTGGATGTTACAGCAAGAGAAGAGGCAGATAAGAGTGAAGCATGCCTGAAATGTCCAGATTTTTGAGAAGAACTTCCCAAAGGTGAATAGAGGGAAAGTGGTATGACAGCACCTTGGGCAGGGAAGAAATGAAAAATACTGCAAAGTGATCTTTGAATAAACACCATGTCTCCTCAAGCCCTAAACCTACTTTGAAGTTCCTGACAGAAGGACCTGTAACTAAAAAAGGAGAGTGTCACAGTGGGATGAGTGTAGCTTTTTGAGAAGTATAGTTTTCTGGAGATACAACATATATCATGGTGTCCAAGGAAGTGTAATTTAAGAATTTGAAATACCTACAGCAATAAAACCATTGGATAAAATGTAGATAAGCTGTTAAAAGCAGAAGAAGCAGAAGTCTGGATGTGTGTGCTTATCATTCCTCTAATTTAAGACTTCTCTAGTGTCTGTTTCTTAAAACTCCCCAGACAGGAGATTAATCAGTTCTGATATACTTTGTAATCTCATCACAGTTCCTTTTGTGTCACATATTCCCTTTGCTCAGGCCATCTGCAGTGTAATGAAATCCTTTCTTGTTTTCAGCTAACATGCCACAATTAGTTTTTCAGCTTCTATGTAGAGAATTTTTCTAAAAATTTTTACTCTTTGCTGTTGCTGTATTTTCTTAGGGCATCAGCAATCTTATAGTAAAATATACTTACCACAGGTGTCATGCCAAAGGCCCCTTCTATCTGCTTACCAGGCATGAGCTACAAATTGCATGGCATTTTCTTGTTATTTAATAGCCTTTCCAGTAAAAGTTAAAGTCTCTTCTATCACTAATTTGGTGCTTTATCACTGCAATGTAGCCCAAAGGAACCATGTTATTATTTGGTAGAACTGAGTAGAAACAATGTGAATTTCTTTAAAGTTATTTGCCCCACAGTTGATGAGAAATTGATTTTCGTTTGCCTACTTCTCATTTGGTTTGCATTATCTCCTCCTCTATTGGTTTCTAGTAATGAAATACTTTAAATTTACTCTGGCTAACACAGATGGAAGAAGCTACATGTTGAACACTGCAAATTTGAAAATTTGTGTTGTAGATGTATGGAGGTATACTTTAAATTATCTTGGCCAATGAAGCCCCTTCAAACTTGACTAAATCACTTTTGGTAAAATTGACTCCATTTTTCGCTGTAGGTGGTGTTAGGATTTATCTCTAAGCTGATATGTTACACTTTAAGCACATTTATCTCTGATGTTTGTGCAATATGTTGCCTAGGTCTATCTTACTTACTACACCATATAGTCCTTTACAGAGTAGAATGGTTTATTCCCTACAGAAAAAATAATTTCACACGGCTTAAGAATGAAAAAGTCAGGACCACAACTCATGTACTATGCACGCAGTTTTGTTATTACCTCAAAAGTATTTTATTTAACATTAGCAACATATTTAACAAAAGAAGTGTAATAATAATAGTGTAGTTTTCTCATGTTTTTAATTTGTAGATTTTATCTTTTTAACTTCACAGAATCACAGAATCACAGAATCGTTATGGTTGGAAAGGACCTCCAGGGTCATCAAGTCCAACCTTTCTCC
>JAVSBS010018881.1:0-30547 GCA_033124195.1 Coracias cyanogaster | reverse complement strand
GTAAATACCCGCGGGCCGGTTTGAGGAGCCCCAGGGGCCGCATCTGGCCCACGGGCCATAGTTTGAGGACCCCTGCCCTAAGGGATAGACTGGATTTTTTGCTGCTCTGTTTAATTCACACTAGCACCTTCAGTGAAATCTCAGTGTATCATCTGAATGCCCTCAAACCATTAGCTCTTGCCTAGTCTGGAATTTAATTTCTTTCCTGCCCTCCGTCTCCCTTTCCCTATCCTCAGCCCTGAAAAAAAATAATCCTGCCTTTGAAGAGGAAGCGTAAAAGCTGTGTATTCTTTACGAACTGTTAGTCCTTTGTTAGTCTCATACTTACATTGTAGTGTATGAGAGCTATGGAAATACCTTGATTGCCTCATACTACTAAGAAAATATATTCTGTATTTTACAGTATCACAGTATCACTCAGGTTGGAAAAGACCCTCAAGATCGAGGTCAACCATTACCCCAACACTACCACATCCACCACTTAACCCTGTTCCCCTGTTGCCACATCTTCACACCCTCAAAATCTCAGCAAGGATGGTGGTTCAGCCACCTCCCCAGATAGCTTGGCCCAGTATGTGACAACCCTTAAATCATGTGTCTGAGGGCATTGTCCAAATGCATCTTGAACATTGTAAGGTTTGGTGCCATAACTGCTTCCCTGGGGAGCCTATTCCAGTGCTCCACCACTCTCTGGGTGAAGAACCTTCTCCTAATACTCAACCTAAACCTTCCCTGACACATCTTCCTACCATTCCCTCAAGTCCTGTCATTGATAATCAGAGAGAAGAGATCAGTGCCTACTCCTCCACCCTCCCTAGTGAGGGAGCAGTAAGCTGCGATGAGATCTCCCCTCGATCTCCTCTTCTCCAGGCTGAACAGACCTAGTGACTTTAGCCGTTTCTCATATGGCATCCCCTCTAAACCTTCACCAACTTTATGGCCCTCCTCCGTACACACGCCAGTAGCTTTATATTTTTCTTGTACTGTGGTGCCCAGAACTGCACACAGTACTCAAGAAGGGGCCTCATCAGTGCAGGGTAAAGCAGGACAATCACCTTCCTCAACTGGCTGGCAATGCCGTTCTTGATGCACCCCAGGACTTGGTTGGCCCTTCTGGCTGCCAGGGCACAGTGTTGGCTCATGTTCAAACTGCTGTGGACCAGAATCCCCAGATCTCTTTCCGTAGGGCTGCTCTCCAGCCTCTTGCTCCCCAGAGTGTAAGTATATCCAGGGTTACCATGTCCCAGGTGCAAAACCTGGCACTTGTCCTTTTTAGACCTCATGTGATTGGTGACTGCCCAGCTCTCCAACCTGTCTAGGTCCCTCTGCAGGGCCTCCCTGCCCCTGAGAGTGTCAGCTGCTCCCCCCAGCTGGGTATCATCTGCAAACTTCACAAGTAAGCCTTTGAGTCCTTCATCTAAATTGTTTATGCATATATTAAAGAGAACCGGCCCCAAGATGGATCCTTGCAGAACCCCACTAGTGACTGGTTGACAGCCTGATGTAATCCCATTTACCACAACCCATCAGCCAGTTGCTCACCTAACATATTATGTGCTTGTCCAGCTGAATACTGGACAATTTGTTAAGGAGGATACTGTGGGAGACAGTATCAAAGGCCTTACTGAAGTCCAGAAAGATTACATCAACCGGCTTCCCTTGGTCCAGTAGGTGGGTGACCTTATCATAGAAGGAAATCAAATTTGTTAAGCAGGACTTTCCCCTAATGAACCTGTGTTTTCTTTAAGATATTTATTGCTTAGTGAGACTGTATTAGGTTTGATCTTCCTGTGCCTATATTCCTCAAACTTCTAGTAATGCACAAATCATGCCACCTCTCCCAAGTAAAGTATTTTTTAATATACCTCAGTGGGACTGTATTGCTACCAAAACCTGCTGCTAACAGACATTACTCCTTTCCTGCTACTGCAAGTCTCTATGAAAGTATAACTGCAACAATTCTACCAATTTTTTTTAGTTAAGAAAGTAATCAAGGACAGCAGACTGTGGCTGTCCAAAATCAGCAACACCCCACTGAGTGGCCAAAATAATATAAAATGTAATGTCACAGCTGACATGATTATATTTAAAAGTAAAAATAGTGAGGAAAACAGACTTCAGAAGTGCTATCAAACTTCATTAGGGAGATAGAAATTATTTCTGGATTGATATTAAAAGTTTTATGCGGTTTTGAACAGGCAAGGTGAAATATACAAGACAAGAGGAAACAAACTTACTACAAATAAGTTCAGTTGCTCTACATGGAGTGGATCTAGAGAATTTCAGTTCTGAGGTAGTAATTCTTCTCATGCTTAAGAAAAAATAAGTTGCATTTGTTATAGTTTTGCTTCACAAGTCACCGCTTACATATTAATTAATTCCAAAACTGAAAATTTGAGTGGAAATAGTACGAAAAAAGGCTTAAGATTTTCCTTGGGGGCTACAGGAATGAAAGTAATGTTTGAATTCACTCTACAGTAAAAGACTATGACTTTTTTCAAAGTATATGTATACATATATTTATGTTATAAGTTAGTATAGAAGCAAGAACAAATCCAAATATGCTTTTAGGGACTCCTCACAGAATACAAAAATGGTTGAGGTTGGAAGGGACCTTGAAGTGCTGGGGCCTGAGTTGGGGGCCTCAAGTTTGAGTTGACCTATGAATGAGTCACAGCCTAGCAGAATGTTTTGGTTTTTCTTATTGGCTTCATGTTCCAGAGGCAGGACCTGACCCACCTGTGTCTCTGGCCCTGCCCTCATCCAGGTGCTTGTGGTTGGGGTGGTGGGTGAAGCCAGGGCTACATCAACTAGGAGCCAATTAGTTGGAGGAGCTTCCTAATGGGTGTGGCTTCTGTTGGGGCTGGTTGCATCTTGCTGACCTCTCTTGGTGGTGTCCTTCCATGTGAAGGGCCACTGAGGGAGCCCTCTCTGTCCATTGTGTCTAGCAAACGATGCTAGCATCACAGTAGGCAGCAGAGGAGCTGGGCCTACAGAAACCTATGGCAGGATTCTCTGAAAGAAGACTTCTGAGGGGATGTTGCTGAGTTCAGGGTTGGCCTGTGTGATCAGGCAAATGATGGCATCAGAAAATGATGATGGCTGAATCAGCACAACAAAATCAGCATAGTCAGCAGCTTGGTCTGAAGGAAGACCATATGAAACTGGATTAAATGAGACCAGGAATGGTCTCAAGGACATCCTGCGTGCCACTGTTGAGGTTGAGAGAAAATGAAGGTGAGCAGAGAGAGACTAGGTGGGACCAGCTTGAGCAGAAAGCATTTGAGAGTAAGAAAGTGCCAGTGAGCAGAGATAAAGAGACAAAGTGATGAAAGTGATTAAAGTAGTAAAGAACATTTGTGAGTAGAAAGTAAGCAGAAACCTTGGACTTTGAGAAAGTATTATTTTTTTTATTAGAAAGTGAGCAGAAAGAGACAAAATGAGCAGAAAGAAATCAGAAAAGGTTAGAAAGTTTTTTGTCAGTAGAAGATGAATTTGAAGACTCCTAATTTCCCAGTAATAAAGGACTGTGAATTGGCTGTGCTTGTGTCAAGAAGATAGTTATGGAAATATGATGGCTGAAAGTGCCTGTGGGAAGAATTGCCCAAAAGGTTCTCCAGACTCTGGCCTGAATATTGGAACAAGACCTGTAACTTGTCTGGATGATGGCAGTGTTCCAGAGCTTGGGTAATAGTAGGGTAATTATTGCTTGAAAGGTTCTCAGGACCCTGGCCTGAATGGTGGGGTAATGCCCATAACTTAGGTCTTGGTGACAGTAGTTTTCCAGGTCTCTGGTATGGATGATGGTGGTTCTCTGGACTCTGAGACTAGGAGTTGGTAGGGTAATACTGCCCATAAACTTTTCCTAATCCTTGACCTGGATGATGGTAGGGTAATTATCACCTCAATGGTAGGGCAATTAATGATGTATGTGAGAAATTGCCTGAAAAGTGGTCTGTATGATGGTAGTTCCCTGGACCCCAGTCTCGATTTTGGTGGGGCAATTAAGTCTGAAATATTCTCCAAATGCCTGTTTTGGCTGAACTTATGGTAGTGGTAGGACAATCAATGAGTAATTGCCCAAAATGATCTCTGGATCTTGGGCCTGAATGCCTGTTCTGGTCCAAATCTTTGTTTTGTATGATGGTAGGGCACTTAATGATGTATGAAAACACTTTTTTTGAAGAAGATTGTTAATAATGGAATAGGACATGAAGCACTTGTGTAAAAGAAGATAAGACTGTGACAATGGAAGATACTACAACCACGAAGGAGTTGGGGACAGTGATGAGTAGAACTAGTCTTGGCAAAGAGCCATCTCTGTCTGTTGTGTCCAGCAGGCAATGCTGGCACAACAGTAGGCAGCAGATGAGCTGGGCCCACAGGAACCTAAGGCAGGACTGTCTGAAAGAAGACTCATGAGGGGATGTTGCTGAGTTCAGCATTGGCCTGTGTGATCAGGCAACTGATGGCAGCATAAAATGATGGCTGAACCAGCGCAACACTACCCTATTAATTTGTATGAACAATCTTTGATATAGTTTTACCTAGTCAAACTAGCACTTTTCCGATAATTCCCAGGTATGAGAATACCCAGAAATTAATGCTGATCAAAGATATTTCACAATGGACACTTTTTCAGGAACATTCTGCATTGTTCTGTTTGGCCTCAGTGCTGGAGAATGATTTGAGCATGTTTCATTTACTGCTGCTTTTGTAGACTACATGTATTTGGCTCAAATTCTCCATATGCATACAAATTTATATAGTATTTCTCATGTGATAAAGGTGGTTGATTTCCTTAAAAATATCCTAGTGAGTAAATTTGATCACATAGACTCCATAAGGTAGTGACCTTGATCAAGAACCATGTCTCAATAGACCTCTATCAGTCTTCAGAGGCAATGCAGTAAATGCTCTCAAAGGCACATTTAAAAAATTATTCTTCCTCCAGCTCTGAAAGTTGTATAATAGATTAGTTTTGTTTAGTTTCAAGCCAATGCGATGTCACCAGTGACATGCCTTCCAAGCTCTGCTGCAGAATTTAGTAGATAACTGTTTTGATAGTAGAATTTACCAAAGATTTATTCTATTTTTAGGAATTGTTGCTCAAATTAGACTGCCTGAATATATTGGATGCACACATGACACTGAGTATGAGCTCACCCTGAGAAGAGAATGTTTAACATATCAATTTTCTTTTAACAGACAGATTTTTGTCTTCTGCTATAAACAACATAACCCTCTGTTTCATGAGCATACTGTAATTATGTTAACCATGGTTACGGGCTTTACCAGCGGAACTGTAAGCATCTAATAATATATCCTACAATGACAAAAAAGAGATGATTCGTCTAGGCTTTCATTGTTGACCTGCTGGTGCACATTCAAATTATCATGTTAGTTATAACATTTCCAATAATTCTAATCAGTTATTTTTGATCGCATGTATTTTGTAGAGGTGCATGCATTAGTATTTTGCTTGATTATTATCTGTCATTGTGAAGGACAGAAAATAGATTATCTTTTCTATAAATTAAATATCTCTTTGTTAGGGAAAGACTTGCTTTGTCACTAGGATAATCAGAATAATAGAATGCAAAAGCAAGTGGGAGAGGTTTCTACCTTGTTCTGGACTGAGTATATCTGGGAAGACAGACTGGCAGGGACCCCATGAAGCTTAGCAAAGGGAAAAGCAAGTTTCCATACCTGAAATGGAATAACTTCATGCAAGAGTAAAGGCTTGGAGCTGACTTCCTAAAAAACCACTTTTCATAAAAGATTCTGTGGGTTCTGATAGGCAACAAATTTAAACATGAATCCACAGTAGGTCTTTGCAGCAAAGAAGGCTGATTACATGCTATGCTTTAGAAAAAGCATAGCCAGCTGATTGAGGGGATGTGGTTATCTCCTTCTGTGTGACATCTAAGGGCTTGCATCTGTTTCCATCTGTAGTCTTCCCTGTACATGGAAGTCACTAGCCACATGGTGCAACACTAGCAGAGAGCTGTTAAGATGACTGGGGATTAGAGAACAAAATGGATGGGCAGATGCTGAGAAAGCCAGGTTTGTTCCAATTGGAAATGAACAGTTGAGAAGATGGAGGGAATTGCAGTCTTCACTGCACGGTGAGTGGTTATAGAGCATGGATCCAGACTGTCCTTGGAGGTGCACAGTAAAAAGATAAGAGGCAACAGAAGCAAGTCAGAGCAAAGGAAAATTCAATTATATGTAAGGTAATAATTATCATAATAAGGACCATAATGGTGGACCAGATTTCCCAGAGAAACTGTGGAAAGTCCATTCTTGGAGATGCACATTCACAATTATACTGAACAAAGTTCTGGGCAACCTGATATAACTTGGGAGTTGGGGCTAACCATTAGACTTGTTCTGGTCTTAGCAGGACCTCATTCCTTCTGGAGTAGCCTTCCACCCTGAGCTGTCCTATGAAGCTGTTTAATATCTTTATCAATGACGTAGTGGAACTGACTGCACCCCCAGCAAGTCTGCAGGTGACACCAAGCTGAGTGGTGCACTTGACACCCCTGGGGGACAAGATGCCATCCAGAGGGATCTGGACAAGCTTAAGAAGTGGGCCAATGTGAACCCCATGAGGTTCAACAAGTGCAAGGTCCTATACAGCGGTTGGGGCAGTTCTCAGTATCAATACAGGTTGGGGGATAATGGGATTGAGAGCAGCCCCGTAGAGAGGTCTTGGTGGTACTAGTAGATGAAAAGCTGGACATGAGATGGCAATGTACGCTTGCAACCCAGAAGGCCAATAGTATCCTGGGCTGCATCAAAAGCAGTGTGGCCAGCAGGATGAGGGAGTTGATTCATGCCCTCTGCTCTGATGAGACCCCACCTGGAGTTTGGAGTACAGCTCTGGAGTCCTCAGAACAGGAAAGACATGGATTTGTTAAAGTGGGTCCAGAGGAGGGCCACAAAAATGATCAGTGGGAAAGAACACCTCTCCTATGAGGAAAGGCTGAGAGAGTTGAGGCCCAATTGAACAGAGAAGGCTCCAGTGAGACCTTATTGTGGCCTTCCAATACTTAAAGGGGACTTATAAGAAAGCTAGGAACAGGCTTTTTAGCAGGGCCTGTTATCATAAGACAAGGGGTAATGGCTTTAAACTAAAAGTGAGTAAATTCAGTCTAGATATAAAGGAGAAAATTTTTAGATGAGGGTGGTGAAACACTGAAACAGGTTGCCCATAGAGGCGGTAGATGCACCATCCCCAGAAACATCCAAGTTCACAATGGATGGAGCTCTGAGAAACCTGATCCAGTTAAAGATGTCCCTGCTCACTGCAAGGAGGTTGGATGACTAGATGACCTTTAAAGGACCCTTCCAATGCAAACCATTCTGTGAATCTATGATTCTGTAATGAATGTAGACTATTCCAAGATTGTTTTCTAGACGTCTCATTTATTTTTCTTTTAGCAAATCAAACAGTCAACAAAGCTTTTGCCAAAGGTTGAACGACCTGGACTTTTCCCTGAAGAAACATTACTGTTTAATTTATTTGTCTCTTCTCCGGAAGAGACATTCCTAATCCTCTGGTTGTGGAGACTAATTCTGATTTAATGGTATAACAGCAAAAGAATGTGCAGTGTAAAAAGCTTTTAGGTCAGACTGATGTGACAAACATTTTAGCTATTCAGGACGGCATCCTGGGACTTACTCCTTTGGTAAGGAAAACTAATAACTGAGCAGTATAATTGTTAGAATTAGTATATAAATGTAGTTGAGTAAATTCTTTTCCTCATTGCTACAATTTAAGATGACATATAAAACAAACTATCAAAAGCACATACCAAATGATTACCCCATATATATGGTTGCCTTAGAATTGAAATAAAGCTCTTCAGATTCTTAGAGGACAGGAAGGACTTCTAAAGAACTGAATTTGGCACATAGAAATGTTAGGTCAGGATGCCAGGATAAAAGCCTTAAAGTTTTAAATTTACTCACTTAGCATCTTCTTTCCCATCTTTCAGCTGATGCTGTTCCTGTTGAATTGTATTAGCTGGTTCCATTGATTTTTCCGTTTTTGAAGGCTCAGGTGCTTTTGCTGGTTCTGTATCTAGAAAAAAGGTTTTAATTTTTTAATACCAATTTTTAAAGTATTATGATAATACTTTTGAAAGAATCACAGCTTGGCTGTCATTATTTCTTCAGTGGACAAGCTCTACATGGCACTGATTCTGGGAACTTCCTGCATAAATCTACTTCAGCCATACAAAAAACCTGTTTATGACAAGTGTACCTTTCAGAATATTTTGCTTATTTGTGGTTTCTATACTAAATACAACTGTAGCCAACTCTACAATGGTCAATACAGAGCTCCTATATATTTATAAGCAACAAGAAGTCATGCAGTATGATAGAATTTTAGTGTGTGATTATTTAAAAAAATATGTAAAAGACAGATCTGTCCAGAAATGCCTAGTGAAATACAGAAAGAAAAATTAAGATTAGCTTATTTGATTATGCATAGAAATGCTAATGACATTATTTATACTCTAATTTTTGAACTGCATTAAATGTCTTGCTGCTTCAGCTGCCATGACAGTCCTGTTTGCTGCTGAGTAAATTATCATTGAAATGCATCATTAAGTACATGAGTATGTAGAACTTTGGCTAGTCTATTTCTTCACATGACCTACTACATGACTTAGACACATACAAGTCTATGGGGCTGGATGGGATCCATCAAAGGGTACTGAGGGAGCTGATGAAAGTGCTTACCAAGCCACTTCCATCAGTTATCATCTGTCCTGGCAAACTGGGGAGGTTTCAGTTGACTGGAGGTTACCAAGAGAAGGGCCAGAAGGAGTATCTGGTGAACAATAGGCTTCTCAGCCTGACCTTAGTGCCAGGGAAGGTTATGGGACAGATCATATTGAGTGTCATCATGTGGCACATATAGGGCATCCACATGATCAAGCCCACTCAACATCAATTTATAGAAGAAAGGTAGGTCCTGCTTAACAAACCTCATCTCCTTCTAGGACAAGGTGACTTGCTTAGTAGATGAAGGAAAGACTGTGAATGTTGTTTACCTGCACTTTAGTAAAGCTTTTGACACAGTTTCCTACAGCATTCTCATGCAGAAACTGGTAGCTCATGGCTTGGATGGGTGTATGCTTTGCTGGATAAAACATAGGCTGGGTGGCTGGACCCAGAGAGTGGTGGTGAATGGTGTTAAATCCAGTCGGTGGCTGGTCACAAGTGGTGTTTCCCAGGGCTCAATGTTGGGGCCTGCTCTGTTTAATATCTTTACTGACGATCTGGATGAGGGGATTGAGTGCACCCTCAAAGTTTGGAGATGATGCCAACTTGGGTGGGTGTGTTAACCTGCTTTGAGTTAGAGAGGCTCCATAGAGGGATCTGGACATGCTGGATCGATGGCCTGAGGCCAGTAGAATGAGATTCAACAGGGCCAAGTGCCAGGTCCTGCACTTAGCTCACAACAACCCCTGGCAATGCTACAGGCCTGGGGAAGAGTGGCCGGAAAGCTGCCTAACAGAAAAGGACCTGGGGATGTTGGTTGGCAGCCATCTGAATGTGAGCCAGCAGTGTGCCCATGTGGCCAAGAAGGCCAACAGCATCCTGGCTTATATCAGAAATAGTGTGACCAGCAAGACTAGAGCAGTGATTATCCCCTCTACTCACCATTGGTGAGGCCAAACCTTGAATGCTGTGTTTAGGTTTGGGTCCCTCACTACAAGAAGGACATTGAGGTACTGGAGCATGTCCAAAGAAGTGCAACAAAGCTGGTGAAGGGCCTAGAGGACATGACTTATGAGGAGCATCTGAGGGACCTGGGGTTGTTCAGCCTGGAGAAAAGGAGGCTGAGGGGAGACCTTATCACTCCCTACGACTACTTGAAAGGAGATTGTAGCAGAATGGAGTTGGTCTATTCTCCCTTGTAACAAGTGATGGGACCAGAGGAAATAGCCTCATGCTTCACCAGGAGAGGTTTAGGTTGGACATTAGGAAAAATTTTTCCCCAGAAAGGGTTGTCAAGCACTGGAATAGGCTACATGGGGAAGTGGTGGAGTCACCATCCCTGGAGGTATTTAAAAGACATGTAGATGTGGTGCTTAGGGGCATGGTTTAGTGATGACTTGGCAGTGCTGGCTTAACAGCTGGACTCAATATTCCAGGTCTCTTCCAACCAGGACAGTTCTATGACTCTATGATTCATTTTTGTTACAAGTAACTTTTTCAAAGGAGCTCTAAGTGGAAAATCTGTAGAGTTTGAAACAAACTCTATGCAAATGGTACAGTCTCTTGCCATTTAAGTGGCCTTATGTGATTAATTTTTACAATTAGTCCTATATCTTTATATTAAATTTTAATGCTGAAAAATAATTTTAAAGCTTTCATCAGTCTGACAGTTTGCATAAAGGAGGAACAAACTCAGCCTTCATAAATACTTTAAGTAGTATGATTATAGAGGAAAAAGCTAGGCAGCAAAAAATCATAGCAAATAAATCACAAGCCCGTTGTATATGCTGTATTTTAAATTCAAGACAGCTCAAAGGAAATAAGCGTGAGTGTTTTGGACAGATAGTATAAGATTAGTTTCCTGATAGTTAATCTCCATAGAGAGCTGTTATTTATTTCAGAGGGGTAAAAGCAGTTGCAACAGTAAACTGTTAAGCTGCTCAGCTGGAAAGTGGTTGCTTGAAATGGCATTGAAACAAAACTCAATGAAGGACAATGGGTCGGTTTGTTTACAGCACTTGATACACCAAACTCCCCTCCTACCACCATTTATTCAGATTTGGGATAATATTTTCTTCCAGGCATCTATTAAGGACAGACACAATGTTTCTTGAGCTGTTTCAGACTTACTGGATGGACAACTGATTATAGGACCTGTGGGATGCTTCTAGTATTAAGGAGAAGAAGCAAGAATGCACCCTGCTACTCTTAGAGGAATTCATTTCTTAAACAGGACCAAAGAGAAGACCTTGACAGGGGTATCTGGGGATGCCAGAAATACTCAAGACAGAGTTAGACAAGGAATGGAAGGTGAAGAACTGTATGTTCCCTGAGGTGCTGGTCAATTGGGTTTTGACTTACCAAGTTTAGGGGTTAATTTTCAAACAGCCCCTTGGAGAAATGTAGTACTATTGAGTATGAAGAGACAGTCTGCAGGATTTGTATTACTTATTGCCTATAAACTAGGAAGATTTTTGTGAGGAAGTACATTTAAAACCCTGACAGTCACTTAGATTTATGACTTAAATTGCCTGCTTAATATAAATGCAGATTATTGTTTCCTTTCTGCAGCAGTTAGTACTGAAGTACTATCTTGAGGAAAAGTCTGTTGAAAATGTAACACTAGGGAATGATTTATCATACATGAAGGATCTGCCAGGGAATTTTTAAGGTACAGAATAGCACACATTCAGGGAAGTGAGGACTCCAAAGCGGACTGCTGCTGTTCCTGTCCCCAGGAAAGTTCAAGAAAGGATGAAGGAGTGTCTTACCATTCGATTAGAGGATCAAAATGCTTTTCTGAGAGTTTCAGTGAAAGATATTTTTAAGGAAGGAAGAATTTTAAAATGGGTTCAGGCTTCTGAATGAATACATTCCTAGGAGAAATGAATTTCACTATGAGAATTTCATAGACATCGTCTTAGAAAATTGCAGAGGAGCTGCGGTTACAGAAAATCAAGAGGGTTTGGAACTATTTATAACTGACTAATTTGTGGGTCTTGCTACTGAACCTTAGCCTGTTAAAATTCTATTTAACCCTTTCCCCAGAGGTTCTCTACAAACAATGCTACTGTCTCTGTGCTTTCCTTGGCACACAATCCTCCTGTGGTTTTGAGCTGAACATGACATGATGTAGAAAAAAGGATGCAAGAGCCAAAAATTTCAGCACTTGCTGTGGTTTCTGCTCCCTTCTGAATTTCTAGTTTGCAGTTTCCCAGTTCTCCCTGCACTGTCTCCCCTGGCCAAAAAGCCATGTACTCAAGAGTGACAGCAAGGCTAACTCAACTTTTCTATATTTATCTCACTTTTTGTTATAGTAATTGGCCCCAGTTACACCCATACTGGCAGAGAATACAGCCTGATAATATTCAGAACAGTGAAAAGGTGCTGAAGGCCTGGCAACCACGGTATATGTGAAACAGCTGTGTTTGAACTCAGGTCTATTGTGACTCTCTGAAATGGATGACCATCAGCAGGCTGACTAATGGATTGCTTCTTCTGGTTTAGTTTTATTCTAAAGAAATCCAGTCATACATTCATAGAGCAGTTTTAGTGGGGAAAAAAAAAAACCAAACAGAATATAGTGGAGGACCATAAGAAGATCTATTTCAGAAGGGCATTCTTCATCTGAAATAAAATACCAGTGTAGACACACTAGTTGGAATAACAGGCTCCTGAATAAGATAATCCATCTCTGCAATGGCAATATGTGTGTGGGAAGGGAAGACCACAAAGTTAAAAAAGAAAAAGTGGTGGTTGCACATAAACATCCCACTGCAGAAGGATAATGGTTTCTCAGCCCACTAGGTGCTCTCAAGGTATTCAGTCAGGTCTGAACTCACACCAACCATTAAATGCTGACTGCAGTCAAACTGATGGAAAATATTGTAATGCCATGAGTTTTAGAGTTCATAAATCTTTGTGAGTAGCATAGGACTTATTTGCATTAGTATTAGGATATCACAGCCTGGCACCACTGCCAGCTGTGTGTCAAGTTTTAGCTGTTTCTTTCCGTGTAAAATTGATGGCTGTCTGTGTAGTCACATTTTAAAAATTCTAGTTGTTCTTAGCTGCTTAAATCTAGCTTGTACCCCTCTGACTTAAGAGACCACCCACAAAGAAATGCCTTTAAGAACAATATGGTAGTCATTTTAGGGAACATTTAGAGTGCAACAATTTGTTTCAGGAATAAATGATGCATCAGGTAGATGGCAAGGCTTACAGGACAACAAGGAAATCTGTTGGCTTTACATAACTTTGGTCATAGTAAAGAAATTAGTAAGGAAAAGGAGGCAGAATTATGCCAAGGCCCTATCTAAAGAAATTTTCAAAACAGATTCATGCTTGCTTGACAAAATAAGGGATTTGAGTTTTTCTAAAGAATTTGCTTTGCCACTATATTGGAAGTATGTAAGTAGGTAAAGATGCCAATGCATTAGTAGCAGGAGTTGAGAGATGCAGCCCACCATTGTCTATGTATTTTAGATCATTTGGCCTCCCTATGAGAATAATATAATTTAAAGTTGAGTAGGGATAAGTGTTGCTGGTTCTGTTTTAAGATGGAAGGGAAAAGCGCCAGTTGTGGGAGTAAAACTTTGTAGGCTTAACGGAATCCCTTGAAAAGGTAGCTAATTAAATTGATAGGCCCACTGAAACCTCATCATACCTATGATCTGCCTAGGAGAGCAAGGAACAAGATGCAGGTTATAAGATAATTTTTTTTCCCTCTCTTAAGTCTCAGATTCTTCTCATTTTCCACAAGTCTTTGTCTTTCCTGGAAAGACTTAGGCCAGTAAAAATAGTAATTAAAAAAGGCTATTGGTGGGACATCAGTCTTTTACCTGTGTTATCCTAGGCAGGTTGATGCTGCTCCAAGCTGAAAGTTAGTGTTATTAAAGTTTCAATGTTTATTTTTGTCCTCTGTTCTCATATTCCAGTGAAACAACATTGCAACAGTATTGCTGAATTAGGTTAGATTAGCCAGAAGATGTGTGCATGAGTGTAGAGATGTGGGAGATGGACCCCCTTATTCTGAGGTTGCTCAGCTCCCTTGTTCATGTTTCCATAAAGTAGTGGTTTTTTTTTCTTCAGTTTTCACCTTACGGTTTTGGACAGAGACTCTTGATGGTCTTTCCAAGTTCATTTGATTTCCTACTGCCACACAAACTCTTGCAGAATAGTCCATAGCGGAGTATTTATCATGTTTGCAGTAAAGCATAAAAAATAATAGTACTCACCTATGGTTTTTAAGCCCTTTTCATTGATAATTTAGGATTTTTTTCCTCTTCAACTCAAAGGGCTGAATGTTGGGGTTTTAATTAAAACTGTGTAATAATCACATGAAATCAGGAGTTCAGGCTTTGCAAAAAGATGGATATTGTGATGCTAAGCATAACATTAGAAGAGCTGGCAATGTTGGTTTTAGTTTAAACCTGTTCATGTAGAATCAACTCCACTGTCATGTTTCTAAAACTTAACACTGTACACACTGTACTAAGACTTCAGATGTTAGTCTTGAGGTCTTTTTTTACACAGAGGAAGACACTGGTATAGGCGGTTTTGTCAATGCCAGGAATCAGCACTGCAGAGTTGTCATTCTTGCACTAATCTTCCAAAGCCGTCAGTCCGAAGCATATGTAAGTATTGGTGGATCCTGAAATCTGTCATAGGCCTAGCCCCACATAGGCGTGTCTGTCTTCTCTTTTGGCATTAGACAATGCCAATAAAATCTCTAATACCCCATGGTTCCATTTAGATAAATGTTATCTTGTGGCTGTGAGTATTATAATGATCATTCCATCAGAGCATAAAATGTTATTTCCTAACAGTGTAAGTACTTAGCAAATGGAAGGGCAGATTAGGTCTGTCATTTGACACTAATTCATCATTTATTCTACTTCCCAGTCTTGTTCCTGATGTTACTGGTATTCTTCAAAAGCCTTAGATTTGCAAAAGGCAATTACTACCTCTCCAGCCTGGCTAGGACAGCTCCTTCCTCTTACTCCCTCCACAGGTTAATGTGGAGACCGAGGTGCTGAGCTGCCAGCCTGATGTTCAGAGCAAAAGAAGATTTTTGCCTCAAGAAGCAGACTCTTTTCCCCTATCTGACCCCCACTTCTGTCCATGCAAACAGCAGTAGGAGGCTTAGGGAAAGAAAGGACTCTGTGGTGTAAAGACCACCAGCCTTACTGATTATTCAGCATCAGGAGGTGTGTCTCTGAAGCAGTCAGCCAATCTGAAAGGACTTTCTTCCAGAATGCAATAACACATAAATCTCTCAGTCGTTAGGCTGACTTTAAAAGTTCTATTTCTTGGAGCAATTATGTCCAAATATACCCACTCTATAGCCATAATAACTGGTCTTTATCATCGCAAATGTATTACCCTTACTGCAAAAAATGAAGAGGAGTAAGATGTCAAATGAAAGATTAATTTTTAGAGATGAAGATATGGATAAATGTCAGCAGCTAGATAGTAGCAGTTAAATATATTCTTGAGTAGAAAACAGGAAAAGTGCTTTTACTTTGCCATACTTCAGAAAAGGAAGATTTCTTCCCCAGAATTCCCAGCCAGCTCCATTGCATTGTGCTAGCAAGGCTGACCAGTATCTTTTCCACACTCCCCCTCCTTTTCAGGACTGGTTGGGTGTATGTGAAGGCAGAACCTTTAATGGCTAGCAGGTATTTATGGTCCTCCTAGAAAAAGCGGAGTTCCTTGGGCTGCTTCTTTTAGCTGTACAAAAGCATATTTTAGTGCAACCTAATCATTATTGGACACAGACTCATTTAATTTTGAATCCACAATATAATTGTTTTACAGCATTTCTGTCATAACACCCTAGTACAGTGTGTATTTTATATTAATAAAATATATTGTCAAATACATTCCTGCCAACTTCTTAGTGACTTTTACAAAAACATAGGCATTCAAAAACAAACTGATGCCTAAAAAATACGATATTATTTCACAATGATAACGTCATAATAAATATAGTTAAATGATTTGCTATGTTTATAACATAGCTGTAAACCTGAAGACAGTTCTGTATGTTTATTACCAGGACTAGTGTAGGTAATCTATTTTTAAAGACCATTTAATGTTGTTCTTTTCCAGGAAAAATATCCTGAAAATCTGGACAGCCTGATCTGTTTTGGTCAGCTTCTCAATACTTAGCAGAAACACAGAAGAGAACTAGTCATGGGAGAGAAAAAGCCAAAGGTAAAGGAATATTTTATCTTTATTCTGTTCAATATGCATATTTAATGCCTGGAAACCTTGTGTACCTTGGGTTTGTGCTCATATGATGAAACTATTTTATTAAGATACAAAAAACCATGTTGACAATTTTAATGGTGCATGGAAATAATTGAGATTAGACAATATTGTTCGAAATGGGGAAACACTGCATAGACATGAGTAGGGCCTGCTAGTGGGAGGAAGAGTGGCTACTGTGTGAGTAATCTGGTTTTCAGCTATCTCAGTGACATATATCCCTTAGAAACAATTTTAAGCACTTGAAATCAGTGATCTTTTTTGTCATTTCCTCTTTTTGCAAACTATTAAAATTTTCAAAATAGCTTAGAAGTCTCGCAAAGGCTATTAAATGTTACTTCCTGCCAAATAATATAGAGAGCAGGTTCCCTTAAATAGCAGGAGCAAAGACTAAATTTGCAGTTCAAACAGTAGAATGGTAATGATGAACTGGTCTACAAACTTCCTGGGATACTTCTGACATAGTTAATAATTTGCATGATTCTCCTTGCCTCCTAGAGTTGTTCTTGAGCTATGTCCATAGATATTTGAAAGATGGCTATAAAGTCATGAACATGTCAAGAAAAATAAACACACAGGAAACCTATAGACAGAGAAGAGGTATCAGCTATACCATTACAGAATGCACACCTTTGACTTTCCAAGCAAACTCTTGAACGAATGCTCTGTGAAGGGGGAAACGGTCCAGAAGTCAGTGAGGTTAAAGTAAACAATCAGTAAGTGGGTCCATCTTAAGCCTCAACTTCAGTGGCTAACAAAGTGTTCTAAAAGTTCATTTTCCATGTAAAGAGAGAGATTACATGAAGAAGCTGGGTTTGTTTTCCTAGCATTTAGCACTGTCACTCATGAAAAATGAAAATCTGAACAGAATTAAAAGGTTTTACATCAGCAGGAGTGAAAACAAGCTGATTAATCATATTCAAGTTCTTGGTAATTTTCCTTGTTCAGCCAGGACAGGGTTAATTTGGTGCAGCTGGGCTATTCCATACCATGCTGACATGTCCCAGGGCCAGTTCTGGTCCTGAGGGGTGACTAGCGTTCATGTGGTTGGCTTGGGTCTGTCCATTTGTCCACATGGTACTGCTAGTCCTGTGCATTTTTTCTCACTGTTGTCATTGCCGTTGTTACTGCAATTGTTTCCTGTGTGTCATTGTATTAAATTCTCCTTATCTCAATCCCAGCTCGGTGTTTCCCCATCCCCCTTCCCCAGACTGGTGCTGGGGGGCCAGCAGCAGTGGCCATGTGGCTCTGCTCCTGGCAGGGACTGAACTGCCACAGTGGTCTTTAAGGAATATATTTTATGGGAATAATAGCTACCTGTTGACTGAGTGCCGGTGATGAGTGCAAAGGATAAGAAGACAAGCAGTAAGATTATTTTTAAATCTCTTTGCATCAGCAGGCTTCTTTCATTGAGCTGAAGTATAATATATCAAAATGCTCTACTTGATCGGTATTTTTTTTAAAATACCAACCACGTATTTAACTTTGGATTTTGAGGTGCTAGGGGACAGGTTTTGTAAAGCAGCTTAAAAGTCAGATTCATAACAGGCCAAAGGCAGGTTTTAGCTGCAAAATTTCAGATTTAATTGAAATCCTCGTTCTCAGGGACTTAAGTCAGTTGTAGTCTGTGAAGATTAGTTGGCATCTAATGAGCTGAAACTACCTGGGGTTTCACAGCAACAGGATTTTGGTACCCTCAATAAATATATCTGCTTTATTTCTGTCTAGAGGAGGAGGGCATGACAATCTTTTATATAGCAGCTAGTGATCAAAGCTTTCCTCTGAGAAGAGGAAATTTTGGCTCTGGGCCTTGTTTATTTGCAATAGGGTCAAATATTCATCGTGAGATTTTTTTTTCCTTTTTTGAAAGATTCAACAATGTTGTAATATAAATACATAGTGATATCAGAGTTCCTAATCCCTCCTACAAGGTTAGTGTTTCAATTAACTTATGGGTTAGTTTGGGTCTCTGTTGTACTCTCTCTTCTCAAACTTAACTGGTTTTTGCATTCCTTTCTGCATGATGGCCCAGAAATTACGAAGGCCATAGAATTTCCTCCTACATCTCTCTAATCTTGACTTCACATGAGTAGTTAGGGAACTCTACTGGAATATGAGAGATATGGGTTTGAAATCCCTTATCATGAAACAGTGAAGGTAAACCAGTTAGGCTAAAATATGAAAGGTGGCAGCTATCAGCAGCTTCTGCTGCTTTTATTTTAGTTAAATTTTTAATGGAAAAGTGAATGTTCCTAAACAAATGTACTCACCTGATAGTCTGGAGTGGACTGAAGTTGCTTTTGAGCAGTCCTTCCTTTGAGGTGCTACATGTTCAGGGATGCTGATAAAAATTCTTGGTTGGTTGGTTTGTTTTTACTCTGTCTGGGTTTCTCATTTAGGATATAGTTTTTCTGGCCCTATCATAAGCACCAAAATCTCATGAGCTATACAACGGCACTTGGGTTTAATTTGTGGGCAAGTAGATAAAATTTTATATATCCTCTGAGTACTTTCCAAGGTGTCAAGGCTCTGAAGACACCAAATATTAGTGAAAATTAACATGGTAATCTCTCAGATAGGAGGTTCTGTCTGTTTTATCCCGAGATGCAATTGTAGCATGTATAGAAATTCTTATGATAGTTTTAGTCTAGTTTCCTTATTCAGGCCCTACCAAGAACAAAACAAGGCCAATATGGGCTTTAGTAAAAGCCACATAAATATGTCTGTGAATCTGGAAAAGGTCTTTGAGAGACTAGTTGATTGAGTAGAAGTAGGAAGACCAAAAATCAGAATATTGGAAACAGGCCCGTTTTGAGTGAAGGAAAAGTAAGGAGGAGATGAGGACAGACTTCAGAAGAGTTGTACTTAAATGTGGTGCTGAGAGTGTTTAGAGAAAGGGAAAGAAAAGGGACAAATTGGAAAGAATTATACTGGAAGTGTCTCCTAGGAGGACAAAAGAAATTGTGATACAGAGAGTGATATTGCAGATGCCAGCTAGCAGGTGGTGCTAGATATGGCCTTCTAAATAGCATAACCACCAACGGAGCTATTGAACAACTGTATGCAGAACAAGTGAAGCATTTGTATAGCCAGTCACTTATGGGAGGTGATAAGTACGCAAAGACTATGGCAATTGGATTCAGTATCATGGATAACATGTAATTAGGTGAATCACACTTTAAGTACGTAAAGATATGCAGGGAATAAATTAAAAAATTAATCCATTATGGAACAAATTGGCTAAGCACAGAGAATTGATTAGAGTGAACTAATAATGCAGAGGATTAATCACAAAGCAAATTAAGGACAAGACCAGTGAGGAGGTGGAGGTGAGGCAATGAGTAGCCAACAAAGAAGCCAAAAGTACCAGATGTTGCTGAGTGATGTAAGTGGCCAAGTTTTAACCAAATGGGCTCAAATTGTGCCTCCTGCTGAATTTTCATCTGTGCTGGGAATGTCATGCTGCCTCATAAAGTACTAGGAGAAAGGGAGAATGTGGTGGCTGGTTTTGGCCGTGTAAAAAGGGGGTGAAGATAAGCCCTACTCAGACTGTTGGTTTGTGTTTCAGAACTATGGAGCTGCAAGACAGGAATGTGATTAGAGGCTTTAATGGTCTATTTTATTTTGGTTATACCAGAGAAACTAATGAGAGATCTCAGAAAAGCTTTTCCCTAACTAGTTTTAACTTCTCTGTTTAACTGCTCTCCCTTGACTAGTGTTGGTTGGCTCTGCTTTTAATAGTTCTCTCCAAATTTGTACATACACCACAAAATGCTTTCTTGGGTCTCTTGTCCTTTGCTTACCCACAGATATTCTTATTTTCTTCTTCTAGCAGCTGTCCACATGATTTTAGATCCAATACAAATGTCACAGTTTTGCTGGAGTCTTTAGACCTTGCTGTGAAGTGCTTGAGACCAGCCTCAGTTTTCTGTCCAGAGATAAAGGAGTTCCTTGTTCAGTTTGGATGATGAGAACTTATGTACAGGGTACTGGAATTCATAAGGTTCTCCTGAGGTGTAGTGCCTGTGTAAATTCTCTGGCTTTGATAGCTGCTAATTCATTAATACCCACATGCAAAAGGAGAAACTGTTTTGTGGCTTTTTGGAAAAGAGACTTGAAGCATTTTCCATAAAACCATAGATATAAAAAAAAACCATGGAGCCTAACTATGTTAATATGATTTCCTAAAGTAATCGAGGTTGTTGTTGTTTCTATGCCACCACTTATTTTATATTTTAGAAGGGAAAAATAATAGTGGTTCAGTATCCCAAAATACAGATTCATGAATTGCATTAATCTGTAACATTACATCATATTTTGGATTGAAACAAAACAATTTTTAATAATGATGCTTCATTCTCTCATGGGATAGGGTCTGTGATTTAATGTTGCTGAAAAGCCATGAAACTTCAGGGTTTTTTTCCATTGTTGGCTTATTGCTACAGTTAATTCATGTCAGATTTTGTTTTCCCTTGATTTAGTGCTACAGCCATTATATAACAATATAATTGCATTAAGTGTACTTTGTTTAAAGTTTCATTATATGAGGAAAGGAATAGTGATACTCGTTATGGTTACACAAAGTGCAAGTAAGGATTATATGAGTTTCCTTTTCAACTTTTTCCACTTGCTCCTCTCTCCTTATCTTAATGGCAGAAAGCTTTGCTGCTCCAGTGAAATGAACCTGAGTTGTTTTCCCAAAGGAAAAACATGAAGTGACAGGAAAACTGGATGGGGTGGGGTTTTTTCAGTACTGGATGATGGAAAAGGAAAGGGCTGGACCACTGATGTTGTGAGGGAAGGAAGAAGGGACGTGGTCCAGCGAGAGCTGGTGCTCACCCATCTTGAGCCTTTATTTTGGTAGCTGCTGCAGCAGTCATTCTGGCTCTAGTGTAAGCAAAATAGGCTTGGCTGTTGGGAGGTAAGAGGGCAGAATAGCCATGGCCAGCTGCCACTGTTTTCAGCAGCCAGCTTCTTAGGCAAATAATTGCCTTGTATTACTGCTCTGAGCTCTTATGTTCCTGTGTTCTAGTCCTGGATGTCTTCTGAATGGCAGCGGCAAATAATTTTTAATGGCGTTGCTTTTTAAGAATTATTAGTTTGTTTGCTTTTTTATGAAGAATTTCTGAATAGCTGCTCAACAAAAAGTTGTGTCAGTTTAAAGTCTGACTCATCTTTGTAATTTTTTAATATTTGAGAAGTACACCCAAAAAGATAGATTAAAAATATGCAGTTCTCTTTCTTAAGCTACTAAATGCCTTGATTTTAAAGTAAGGTTTCCAAGAAATTAACTTACAGAAAGAGGAAATAGCTTTTGTTAGACTAGTTGATTAAAGTGGACAAGCTCATGAAGGGATTGTGTGCTTGAAAACTAGTTGCCTTTTATTATTGTTACATAGTGCTCATATTTTTGTAACAAATCATTGGCTTGGGGTCAATGGGAATTCAGAGTTCCTAAATTCTTCCACAAATAAAAGGCAAGATCAGCACCTGGCAGAGCATTTGGATCTAAAATCTTATTTAGAGCCTTATATAGTGTACGTATATTTTGTTCAGATAATCTTTGAATACTCATAGCTTATTACTGACCTTGTTGCTTTGGTATGGGTTCTGCATTCTTACTGGCCTCTGCTTTCTGTGGTTCACTTGTGTTTTTATTTTCATCCTTAAAAAAAAAACAAACCCAGAATCATTAAAGGCTTGTAGTGAAAGAAGGGGTAATGCCTTCAAACTGGAACAGGGTAAATTTACATTAGAAACTATGTAGAAGTTCTTTACTCTGAGTGTGGTGAGACACCTGAACAGGTTGCCCAGGGAAATTGTGGAGGCTTCATCACTGGATGTGTTCAAGACTAAGTTGGATGGGGCTTTGAGCAACCTGGTCTAGTGGGAGGTGTCCTTGCCATGGCAGGGGGCTTGGAACTAGATGATCTTTAAGGTCCCTTCCATGATTAGAAACTGTAGATGCTCATTGCTGAGAATGATAAGGACGAAGTCTGCAACATTCTCCTAGGAATTTGATTAACCAAACTGACAGACAGAGCTTTGCTCCTGGGTATTCTGTATGTGACTTAGACAAGACTTTGCAAATAGATTGACTAAAGAACTTGGATGTTGAAATAAAAAACAGATGTCTTCACATCTGGTGTGCAAACCCAGTTACTTAGCCTGGAGTTCTGCCACTGCATGTTCCCAGAGCCTTCTTTATGTTCAGTTCTGCCACTCACAAGTTCATCTGCATCTCTGAATTAGTCATTCTTCTGCCTAAATGGTCTGCTAGGCTAATAGATGTGGTATGTTTTGAGCTACCTTACCACAATGATGGATCTCAATCTTTACAAATCCAGAGACAGCATCAACTTTTACTGCAAAAAATGAACTTCCTCCTATTCTTACTGGCTTAGATCCATGAACCATGTCCTCATATACCTGTACCTTGGTTCATCTTGGCTTTGACAGAGTAGCCCTTGGAGGAGGGAGAGAGAAGTGCGTGGGGAGTCTTAAGTGTTTGCAGTACTGTGTAACAGCATAGTACTAATTGAGCCAGTGAGCATTTTTTATTCCACATAGAATGAATTTACCTGGTATTGATCATGCTGATTAGTAGAGGAAGATATTAGACAGTACAAGCACAAGGAAAATTATTTCACTTGAGGAGATTTCAAGTCTTCATGCACTTTATTCCCTCTCCAAACTCAATGACTTTCTTTTTCTGTTGCTCAGAATAATTTGGGGTTTGCCTTCCTTTGAAAGTATGTGTTTTTCCTGCCTGCTTTTATTCAGATAATCTGGCCCTGAATTTCTAATATACATATATAAATCTATATAGCATCTAATTTAATTATAAATGGAAAATTAAAAGCCCAATCAGTCTCTGTGCATACTGGAGGTACTTGCATGATGTTTTGTTGTGAAAGTTGTTTTCTTTGTTTCAGGCTTCCTCCTAACAGTGTAAGAACATCAATGTGAGAATAGTGCTCTAAAATTAACAGATAATCTGTACATTTCTTCTTTTCTCTTTAGATAGTATCTCCTTGCAGGCAGAAAATGCCTTTATCCTTGACCCATTCATCTGCCTCCATCTTAACACTATAATAGTAGAGGCTGATGGTGATACAATCTGAGTGTTACACCGGTGTATGGAATTTTTCTTGTGAAAAGAGTAATCCATGTCTCCAGGGAAATCTAAATATGTATTTATTTCCTAGAGCAGTTTGCTAAGTTAGGTATCAAGCTGCACAGAATTCAGCTGCTGAGATTCAGGATTTTAATTTTTTCAAAAAAAATGTTTTGTTAACCCAAGAAAACTGATGTTCAGAACTTTAAAAGAAACATGAACAACACTTTGCCTGCAAATCTGAGGTATATAAAGTTTGTTCAACACAGACATCTTTGCTACTTTGTGTGGATGGCAGTATGGATATGCCTGTTCATCAAACAATGTGGTTTTTTGCATATTCATAATGATAAATCAAATTTGAGCTGTAGCTGGGCTGACTTAAACCACACTTTTTTTTCAGGTTATACAAACATATGAGCTTCAGGAAAACACTAGTTCAAGGAAATGATTCAGTCTTACAAACATCTGGGTTTTTCTGTTTTCCATAAATTTTACAGTTTTAAGTAACTCTCGTACATGTAATTCAGGCTCTCAGAATTTAAGACAGAGTCTTTGTATATGTTTGATTGTTGTCAATGTGCTAAAAGACATTGTTTAGTTAAAATTAACTTCATAATGATACAGTTCTGATTGTTTCATTAAGCATGAATTCAGATTAAAAGCTGAGGCTGATAGCAAAGAAAGCAGGTTACTTTCTTAATTATTTGCTGGAACTCTAAATTGTTGCCATTTTGCCTTCTAAAGTTTTGATTATGTCAAGCTGGAAAAACCAAAACACTCTAGGACATTATCTGGAACAGATAAAATTCAAAGGTAACAAGTGAAGGACTATATCCTTCTGTCTCATTTAAAAATATTTCGTTAATTAGAATGAAAAGATTGAGTTAACTTTTACAGTAAAGAACTACCGACTATATACTATATAGTCTATATACTACAGACTAATATGACTTACTGTATTTTTCAAACAGAAGCTATATTAGTAAAACCAAGCCAAATAAAATGCTTCTTTAAAAAAGCTACTAAATTACTTTGCTTTTCCAACAGTTATCAGGAAGCAAACTAATATATACATGTATGCCATCCCAATAATCAGAAAGGATATTTTCTTTCTTACATTTTCTTCCAGCAGGGAAAGGATGAAAATGAATACATCAGCACATCAAAAGCAGCCGTATTGGTATTTCTAATGCTCCATTTGCAATATTGATCAAGACCTCTCGTAAGTTTGTACTATTTCAGGTTAGCCCTATTTGGAACGCAACTTGAAAAAGGCAGACAACTGTATTTTCTTTATAAAGAAAAGGTGAGAGAGAGGAGCGGAATAAAGGCATTTGATTTTACTGAATAAAGATTGACATTGTATGCAGTAAGTGTTTGGAAATCTAACTTTTGGCATTTACTTACATAAATACTTTCTAAACAAAAGGTAATATTACTAATCAGTCTATACTAAACAATTAAAACTGTACCTGGCCTGTAGATGCCTTGGGCGGTGGAGGGGCACATTCATTCTTGCAATCTGCTTCTGCAGGTGATAACTTTGGTCTAGAAAATACTGATTTTAGTTTTTTAAACATCTTGCCTATTCAACTCCCCTGAAGCCTCTGTAACTCTTTTACTGTGAACAGGTAGGTATATAGCACATGTTTTCTTGCCATCAGTAATCAAGCCAATTAGACACTTAATCAGGTTTAGGTCTGATTAATGCCTTAGAGAAATTCCTTGCGCAGTCTATTTCAGTGATGGCTTTTTCTCATGATTAGTACTTTTGTTTTCAGTTGTAGACGTGTTATTTCTAGTCCTGACTGTTACATTATATACAGACTCAACTTTTCAGGCACAAATTCAGATGAGAGTAAACACTCTTTGGTTAGAATAAATCAGTGGAATCTTTTATGTATTGGATATTAAGCATTTACTTTATATTTAGAAATGAAGTTTAAGTTTTAAGAACACCTACAGTTTAACCATGAAATTGAAAAGGTTAATTGACCAATAATTGCCAGCTACCCAGTAAATGACATGAGGTCTCAAGAGGTTTAATTTCTTTGCAGTCTTGAACATTTTAAAGTTGTTTTTTTAATCATTTATTTTTTGAGTGAATGACACTAAAGCTTTGTTTTAATTTGTTTTATCAAACTTATACCTGGGTTTATTCCATCCTTCTTATTTTAAAAAGTGTGAATAATTTAATCTTTCATTTTCCAGTGGATTTAGAGACAGTACTATTTAATACTGATTCATAGCTACAATTTTGAGATCAAATTTAAAGTGAATGTCCTACAAATTAGTAAAATATAAATTTTTATGGAGTTCCTAACTAGGACACAATTTTGAGATTCTATAGTCTTTGGGTTATCCTATATGAATCTTTATAAAATCAAGCATGGTTTAGTTTGTAGGTAAAACTATTTCAAATACCTCTAGTACCATGTTGAATCAACCCTGGTTAACAATCTTTACAACTTTTCTCTTGTCCTTAATTCCACTTTATTCCAAAGCTATGCCTTCACATTAAGCTCTGAAATGGAGCTAACAGCTTATAATTGATTCATGCTGATTATCAAGGCGTCAAGAAATTCAGAAAGTTGCTCCTTTGAGTTACTTACATAATTGCATATTTAGCAATTAAATTGAAACATTGAAAAATGTCTCAATGGCTGTCTCCTGGGGGCTTTGATTTTCTGGCAAGAATGGGTTCTAACACTTATTCTACTGCAGTAGTAATTGTAAGAATGAACCAATAATTTTAGTTAGTTTACAAGTCTTTTTCCTACATTGACTTTCATAAAGCAGATCTTGTAATAGTTGACAGGACCTCGTTTTTGTAACTGGGAACCCACCAACAGCATGATTTCATAGCTGCTAGATGCAGCAAGATCTTGGAACCTCCCTTTTTATTAAGGCCTGTATTCTGGTTCACTGGAAAAGCAATACAATTCTTGGTAATGCTTCAGTCTGTGTTTAAGCTTATTGTTTGAATGACTGAGTGATAATTGATATCTAAACTTCCTTTCAATGTGAAATTCTGCCTCTGTGCTCTTTTTACATCAGATAATAGCTGAAGAATCTCAGAATAAATCCTAGAAAACAAGTTACATTTTCTTCTATTATGTGAAATTTTAGTGGAAATTTAGTATGTAAAATTGGCTAATCCAGGAAACTTTAAGCAATTGCCACATACAAACTACACATGCAGACAGAGCCTTTTTGAGAGCAACTCTTTTCTCATTACAAAAAGAATTCTTCATTATTGAATTTTTAGAGTAAATAATTTTGTTCATTGTTTATTAAAAATGGTAAAGTTGTGCATAAAGCATAGTACAATGAAAATATAGAGCACTTATTAAAGGAAAATATGTATCTCTTGAATTTCTGTGAATTTATGAACATTCATCTTTTAAAAAATGCCAAACAACAATATATTTTAATTTTTTAATTATAGTGTTTATTCTAGTTTTAATTGATAATGAAAAGGCATGCAAAAATGATATTAGTCATTAAAAAATGATTGAAACCCCTTCATATGATGTGATTTTGTAAATAATAAGCAGACTAAAACAAACTTAAGGTTTTGGTACCCATAGAGGTACGAGTTCACCTCCTCACCCTGGTAGAATGATAACGTGCTTCAAAATTTCATTTCTCTTCTAGGGACTATGGCTATTTACTTACTTTTATCTGAACATGCTCAAAGCACTTTGGTTAATTGAATATAAAGATGCACTGTTAAGTAAGAAGATTAAGAGCGCAGCAGCAAAGCAGATAGCCTGTGTCCAGTTAGCTTCTTAGCTACTTTGGCTTTGACTAGTGCTTTACTATATGCTGTATTTATGGTAAACCTTACAGGGTACAGGGATTTCAAGCCTGTCTCATACATTCTCTAGGTACAGGTTGAATATATCCTATGTTTATTAATTATGTACCCTCTTTCCCATTTTTTCCTTCAAGGAAATGTTACTTCTCCATTTAAAAATTTGGCATATGCACTGGTTTTCCAAACTTTTGGTAACACTTTTCTTTGAGGGATATTTTTAATCCAAAAGTAAATTTGAAACAAGGCACCTGCAGAGAGGATCTAATGTTCTAGACTTGTGCAAGAGATTATTCTTCATGAAACACAACAGCTGTCTTAGAAACTGAGGCAATTTAAATGCTGTATGGTCACTTGGTTTGTAATCACTGCTAAAACAATTGGCAGGACTCTTTTCCACCACCCCATTTGAAGCCGTATTAAAGAATGCAGTACTTCTCAAATCATAAGAATATACAAAAGGAAGCATAACTTCTTTTTCTGAATAATTAGGACAGTTACTAGTGAGAAGAGATTCCTTTCTTCAGAACTGTTCTTGAAGTTGTTTGGTGTTTTTTTAATTTTTGTTCGTTTGGGGGTTTTTGCTGTGTGGTTTGTTTTTTATGGTTTTTGTTTGCTTGTTATTATATTTTTCCAGTACTTGTTATAAAACTTCAAATCCTTGTGAATCTGGATTTAACTACCAGTGTACTTTAATAGGCATAGAGTGAATCTGAAGGACTACTTTGCATTCCTCAACAGGTAGTGTCAGTTGATCCATTTGTTTTGAATGTACAGATCAATAGATACTAAGTGATTTAACATAAGAATAAAAGAGTTGTAGCACGTTAAAAGGATCAAAATCTGAGTTTCATTTCTATTCAGATCTTCCCAAGATGCAAAATGCAGTGTGCAGGTGTTTTTCATAGGTGTCTGTCTTCAGTTTCTCTCCGTGATTGAAGGGTCTTGACAGCTAAGAGTAGTACAGCTTTCTTTAGAGCTCTGAAATAGTAGTCAGGCAGAAGCTGAATCTAGCACTTAACATATTTTTTTTCCTCTCCACAGTGTAAGATGTGACAATTGTGCCTATTTTTGTGGATTAACAAATCATAGCACTAATTTATGTCCTCCTTAATTTTGAGGACTTTGCTAAAATACTCTTTTTGCCTAAAAAAAAAAGTTCCAGAGCTCAGAATTTTCATATCTATTTATTGTCTTCTTTTTTAAACTTAGGTGATGCTGTCACCTAACTATGCCTTAAAGAAAATTAGCTCATGCTTTTAATGGAAATAGCTCTCCTTAAGTGTTTTATCAGAGTCGTGGTCAGATGTATGCTTTATAACTGTAGCATTCAGTGAGGTATCTTTAGAAATAACAAAGGTTACTTAAAAGATGGCTCTTCGCTGTTTCAACATAGTTAATTTTGCACTGATTTTTAAGGATTTTTTTGTTGCAGTTTATATACTGGCATGAATGCACCAGAATCAGCCTTTGCATCCTAGGTTTGAAGCAGTAATTGGTCTTATGGTATGGATGAATCTGGAAATATACAATAATCTTCATTGTTTTGGGCTTCAAGGAATGGAGGCTTTAATTTTTCCTTTCAAATTCAGTTTATGTCAAATCCAATTAACAAGATTTGTTCAGCTTACAAGAAAAAAACAGATGGGACCACTTCTGTGGCAATAGGCTGGAAAAGACAGGGTGCTGATAGTTCCTACTCCTTTTCATATTCTTCTATATAAAATTAGTTATAGTAGGACCCATGTCCTAAAGACTCATTTTCTGGAGTCTTCACCAGATTCTGGGTAGCTGTGAGTGTGATACTATCATCAGGACATAATGTGATGGGTGGATTGGAGGAGGTGACAAAATTGACTGTCAACCTGCCCAAATTATGATAGCTGATGGCATGCCTTGCTAGTGACCTCTTTTGACAAAAATAACATGTGAATCAAAGGAATGGGGCATAAAACAAAAGAAATATGTAAGACCACTTATGTTTAATTATGCCGTTGGTCTGCAGGCATAATAAAAGGTAAGGAAAGGTTCTTGTCTACCAGTAGAAAGTATGCTTAGCATGTTTGGATCTTTTTTTTCCCCTCAGAACAAAAAAGGCACTACCAGTAGATGTTTAAGCCTGTGTTTCTTATGTGTCCTTACGGATAGTATTTCTTTAGTAACAGTGTGTTACTGCCCAAAATGACTCATCATGAGAAAGCTTTATTAAGTAGTGTAGTGTTCAAAAAAAAATCTCTCTCCTTCACTTAAATGAATATACAAGAAGAGTCTCTGAACTTTGGGGTAAAAAGGATCAGCCCTTCAAGAAAGGTGGCCATGAGACTTCCCTGGAGGAATCTCAGCCATAGACTAGGTCACTGGAAGAATTAGGCCACAAGAATGCAGCCCCTCCTGGAAGAACACATAATCTCAAACTGGCAGCTTGGGGTCTCCTCGTTACTGTAGTTGGTAAGCAGTACTGGAATGTGTGAGAGGCCACTCTGTTGGAAGCAAATAACCTAAAAGGCAATGCTCTCATGTCACATGTAGTCACTTAGTAATCTTATACTACTGAGGTCATAGTCCTCTTTCCATTTTTCATATACCTCCACGGAGAAGAATAGACTACCACAGAAGGGAAACAGATTTTCTCCCATATACTTTAAATAGGAAATGGCTTGTATGTGGTATGCTGGGTATTTACCAGGGGAGGCATTCTGTATGTAAGCCACTTCTAGGGAGACTGGAGTTGTTCAGAATATGAAGTTCAAGTGTCAGTTTCTCAAAATGTGAGATGAGCTCAAACACCATTCTGTACTGTTACATCTTTGAATATGTGCTGCAGCTGTTTACAGTAGGAAAGTTGACAAGGGCTCCTCTCCTGAATGTCTTCAGTGGGAAGCCCTGGGAAAAAGATAAGGAGAGCAGACAACCTTTTTCTTCAAAAGGGCTGACTCCTGGGCTGGGATTTGTGTTTCAGCATGGAGCTGCATGGGGTAGCTGTGCACCAAATTTAAAAACTTTGACTGAAAACCACTGGACAAGTTGGGGTTTCTTTTCTGACTGAAAGCTATTTCCATCAATAGGTTGAAAAGTAACTTCAGTAAAATTATTTTCCTCCAAATACTAGTAGGATTGATAAGATCTTCTCTGAACTGTGCAAGTGCACACTGAAATAGTAAGATGCCAAAATCTCGGTAAGATGCCAAAACTCCCAAAAAAGGAGTGGTTCTGCTGCTTTGTTTTCTAGCCTTGTAAAATAACAGTGGCCGGGAATGCATGTTGCTATTAAAAAAATATTAATATCTTTCAAAAATAAGTTATATTTCTACACATCCATAGGGATAAATGTGCCTTAGTAATTACTTCATACAAGTAATTATAACTCACCAATTTGTGCAAGAAGAGCAATTATTCTTACAGTTCAAATCCACAAAATTTTAGTGGGGCAAATGCATTGGGAATCTGGAGAGCCCTTTATCCTAAATGAAATGAAAATTTGGACAAGACTAGGCAACGTTTTGAAGGATGCCACAGTGGAAGTATATTGTTAAGAGTGTATATGTAATTTTTTTGTTTTTGCACTATTTGGGAGTTTGTTTTATGTTTTGTTTATT